>JAGGAP010000558.1:0-18843 GCA_017657235.1 Termitomyces sp. T73sscA
TTTTCAAAGCTCTCCTTTGCTCCATCCTTCAAAATTTCACAGTACTGCTCTGCATTCATGATCCCCACCACCTCTACTAGCTTTCATACCCCATTCTATCCCATACAGCCCCATACCATGAAATTATTCCCTCCTCCATGTTTTACAGTAGATGTAGTAGTTTGGTTTGAAATGCCTTCTCCTTTTAGCTTCTACACATACTGCTTTCTATTTAACCCAATCCTATTAATCTTTGTCTCATCAGTCCACAACACTCTTTTCCAGTCCTCCACAGTCCAGTTTTGATGCTTTTGAGCCCATTTAAGTCGTAGTTGCCTATATCTAGCTTTGAGCATAGGAACTTTCCTCTTTGTAGCAGACCAATACTCCTCCTCCTTCAGCACATTCTAGACAGTCTGAGGAGAAACAGGATTGGAAATAATGTTGTTGATAAAATTGGTGGCCTGAACAGCTGTATCAAGTCTCCCAGTTGAGATTTGTCGAACAATAGCCTGTTTATCATGTGGAGTAAGCTTAGCTGGACAGCCTTCAGGATGGTTTTTCTTGTCCACCTCCAACTCTCTACTGATCCTCCCAATAGTAGACTTCCCTACACTAGTTTTAGCCTCAATCTGATGCAGAGAATACCCTTGAGCAAGAAGAGAAGCAACAGTAAAACATTGTGCAGGAGAAGTAGCTTTTGTGATGGTGGTTAAAGGTCAAGATGTGGTTCAACCAACTTGAACCACTCCCAAATATATCCAAACATGATCACATGACTCTGTTGATATTTCCACATGCAACTTACTCTTTATTTTTGACTAAAATAGAAATAAATCTGCAAAGTTGAAGATGCTTAAAATGGCCATTACTCCATCAGTTTTGATTTAAATTACATAAGCCAAGACAAAATTTGTAGCTGCAATACCATAGTATTTTACATGATTTAACCAAAATTTGAAATACTTCCAATCCTTCATGCCAATGTCATCTTTCAAAAAGTATAAAACATTGGGATAGTTTTTTAAGCCACTCTAGCCACAGAAGGATGATATTGTTGTTGTCTCCAGCTCTGCAACTGTAGTCAGCATGCTAGAACAGCACATCTGTCTTCCAAATGCTCTTTCTAGGCTTGTGGTGCAGAGAAAAGTCAAAGATGGTGAGGTAAAGAAATCAGCAGGCCTGATGGCAGTTGAGCTTGGCTGTCTAGAAGTACTCTAGGTTTTTGTAGTCTATCCAGACTTTAAACTTGTGCGGGGCCCCTTCCAGGAAGTTGTGCTACTCCTCTAAGGACTGGATGATTGCCAACATCTCCTTGTCATCAATCTTATAGTTTTGTTCTATAGCATTGAGACTCTTGGAGTAGAAGGCAATGTTCACTTCTCATTGTTGGAATAGGACCATGCTGTTTGCAAAGTTGGACCTATTGGCCTCAATACAGAAGAGGTGGTTGTTGTCTGGAAAATGAAGACAGGCTTGAAGAGGAGGGTGGACTTCAGAGCATTGAATGTCTATTGTTCCACATTTTTCCAATGCCAAGCAATATCATTCTCAGTGAGGTCAAAGAATGGGCATGTGTGATAAAAGAAGTCCTGGATGACCCACTGATAGAAGTTGGTGAATCCTAAAAAGGCTTGCACCTTCTTCTTGTTTTGAGGCTCCAGCCACTGGGTGATACTAGCCACTTTCACTGAGTCCATCTCTGTAGTTTCATGAGAGACAATCAGCCTGAAGTACTCAATCTGGGTCTGCTTGAACTTGCACTTTTCTGGCTTGAAATAGAGCTGGTGTTGGTGGAGACGTTCTAGGATGATCCATATAAAGTGACAATGCTCCTTAAATGTCTTGGTGTAGATAAGGATGTTGTCAAGGTATACACATACTATGCTCTCTACAATCAAGTCTCAAAAGATGTTGTTCATCATTGCTTAGAAGGTGGCTGGATTGTTAATGAAGCCAAAGAACATGACTAATGGCTTGAACTTTCTGCAGTTGGTTCAGAGTGCTGCCTTCCACTGATTTCCTTCCTAGATGCACATATTGTTGTAGTCTCACCAGATGTCCAATTTTGTGAAGTAGTGCATGCCCTGGAAGTTATTGATTAGCTCTAATATAAGAGGAAGTGAGCAGTTCTTGATGGTTATCACATTACATATATAATATTTTTAAACCAAGTAGAGAGAGTTACTATTTTTCTTGATAAAAAGCACAGGTGGCCATCAGAGACCTTGAGGAGCAGGTACATCCAGACTCCAGGTTTTCTTGAAGAAACACATGCTAGAAGACTTGTAGCAGAGCATTTATAGCAAAGGCCTAAGCCAGTTGTTGGAAAGTGGTCTAGCTAGCCCAGATTTTTTCTGTGGCTGGCATTGTCCTCAAGATGGTTGCATAGATATGGTCTCCCACCTTGATAGCTTTGTCTAGTAGCTTTGAATCCTGAGTAAGTTAGAACTCTCCCTCATGTTTATTTTTCTTACTAGGTTCTTCTTTGCTATGTCTGTCATCCTCATAGAGGGCCTCTCTATGAGGAAATGCTAGGAGTAGGGAGTCTAGCAGGTCAAGATTGGCAAAGGAGAGGTGTCCCACCTGTCATGCTTGGATGGCAATGTAAGGGCAAGGCTTAACATTTGTGGAACTCCTTCCACAGAGCTGGCAATACAAGCAACAAGCAAGAGCTGAACAGGCACAAAGGCAGGCATTGCAAAATGGTATTTATGTGCTCTCACTACTCAAGGACTTTCTTTTGCCTTTCTTTTGCCTTTGATTTGTAAGAAGCATTGCAATTGGCCCAATCATATTTTCTTCCAAGAAACACTTTTTCATGCCAACAGTGCAAGATTTATACCCATGCTAACTTTGAATTCTTCAATTAATAAAGATATCATAGTACATTAAGTACAAGTCAATATTCAACATACATTATATTTAATATTGAGAATAGACAGATGTGCTTGACTCAGTCATGTTTTAATACTGAAGAAAGCTAAAGAGAATTACTGTATTCCTAAAAGAATGAAGAGATTTTTTCAAAGTAGATTACTTGTTGTTTGATTTAGATAGAATGATGGGATGTCTGTTTTATTGCAGTACTTACTGTCACTGGTTCCAAATATTGCTTGCTGAGCAGTCAAAGCCTGTCTCTGTATTGCTTCAGCTTCTTGAAGCTTGCCATTCCTTTATAAAGTGTTTCCAGGATGATTCATGCTTTTAAGTGTGTCAGGATGATTGTCTCATGACTGCTTGGTGAGCAGTCAAAACCTGTCTCTGTATTTCATCAGCTTCTTGGAGCTTTTCAGCTCTTTGTAAAGTGATTCCAAGATTATTCATGATTAACAAAGTATTAGAATGATTGTTCAGTGCTTGCTGAATAGCCAACATTTGTATTCAAATAATGTGGCTAGCTGTGGCACATTGATCATGTGACCATATTAGTCAGCCACTGCTGGAGCAGCAAACTAGTCATGTGACCTCATTTCCACTACTTGTTACAGTCACACATTTTATAACTGATGGCCCCTCTATAAAAGCTATAATGTATCAGTTATGAAGAGCTATTGGATATGGAAGTAGTTAATATTTTAGGGCTATATTTCAGTTGTAAATAGACTAAATACATTTTATTCATGTTTTCTGGTGAAATACTTATTGAGAGTAGTAGAGTAGATAATCTGGAACTCCTCAAGGTGTGTTTGGCACCCAAAGCTAGCAAGGATGCCTTCTAGCTGACATGTGTATGGCTGATCCATATTGAAGAGACAGCTTTCAGGATAGTTGAGGATAGTTAAGGCTGCATTGAGTGCTTCTTGGTGTAATGGCTTATCAATTACTTGATTGTCAATATCATCATGCCATCACTTGCCTTCTCTTCTTTGTTCTCTTCAATCTTGCAACATTCAACCACAATCAAGAAATTATCTGCTTCAATCTCCTCTTCAGTTTCATCCATGTACATTTTGTTCTTATTTACAGAGTTAAGTAATTTATTGAAATCCATCTGATTCTTGGGCTAAAGAACTCCACATTTCTTCAGATGCAGTAAGGCTTCTTGAATCTTGACATCTGCTGCATTGACAGTATCCATGGTAATGAGAAGGGAGAATATTGGAACAGATGAAGTAGAAGCAGGGCCACTTGACTAGAAAAGTTTGTCAGGTAGTATACTAGTCTTCTTCCAGCAGTTCTGAATAGTAGTAGTATCCACTTCCTTCCATGCAGTGTCTGCCATCTGTAAGGCCTCAAGAATATTAAGATCATAGATTTCTGCAAAAGAGACATCACAGTCATAAAAATCAATGGCACAGTCTACAAAGTGGGCATAGTAATGAGCTTTGAAACAGTGAATAATGCCAGCATCAGCTGGCTCAACATGAGCTGTGAGATTTGGTTTGAAGTTTTTGACAACAATATTTGTGAAACCATCAGGAAGAATGTGTGCACTAAAATTGTCCTGCAACAAAAGAATACAGTGTTTCTTACACTACAACTTGGCATCTCAATCATGTAGCTATTGTTGATACAAGACTGTCATCATCCATGCCTTTGCATTGCTCCTCAGTAAAATCCAAGTTGAGCTTCACTCTTTTTTTTGAAAGCCTGTGGATGCTCAGCCTTCCCAATAATAAGTGGTTAAAGCTTTTTGGTTTCTGTAGCATTCATTGTAAAGGCAAAAGTAAACCTCTTCTCATTATCTTTATCACCAGACATTTGTTTCATCATAAGGCCATGATTTAGAGGCATTCTGCATTTTAAAGTAAGTTTTTGTTCATTTATAATCAATCAAAAAGCTTACACTCAGCACAACCCAGTCTCATCTTTTGGCAATCAATTTCTGAACATGTTCATGCTCAGCCTCAACATCTCAAGGATCTGCAGAATAGGCCTCTCCATAATGTTTGAAACTTCTGAGACCACACTGCTTTTTAAATTGGTCCAGCCATCTATTGCTGCAGCTAATTCTCTTGTCATCTGGAACTCCAGCAAGATTGGCAAACCAATTCTGTTTAGCTATGATAACATCTCTAAAAAATATTGATGCCATCACACATGGCTTTGTGAACCCATAACTCTAGCATTTTATTGACCTCTAGATTTTTAATCAGCTTTTCTTGCTTTGTGTTCTCTGTTTGTCTCCATTCCAAAGCCTCAGCATATCACTTCCAAAGCTCATTCTCCATCTTAAGCCAATTTGAAATGCATGGTTGTGTGAGTTTTAAATTAGAATACTTATTATTCTAACACACTGCCATTTTGCTTTGTCTTGACTTGTTTTTATAGTGCAAATTCAGAATTTCAACCTTTTGCTTTAACATTGCATTTTCCTTTTTTGTAAAGACAGGTTTCTTCTCCTTCTTCTCAGCATCTGGCTTGAGATTCCAATTTTCAGGTTCTGTCAAGTGTTAATATTTTAGCTTTCTTTCAACTTCTTAAATCACAAACTTACAGCACCTACTTTTCAAATTCACAGCTGTTTTCAAACCACCTCTGAGCTCCGTCACTTTCTCAACAATAATTTTTGTTGCAAATCCAATTGAGTTAAGCCATGTTCATAATCAGAAGCATTCTCAAGAAGCTCAACTTCATTAACCAGGTTACTATCATAGTCTAGCCACATCTCATTGGCATCTAATATCTTCTTCCATGAGAGTTGTGCAAAAAGATCTTGTCTGTGTGTTTCTATCTCTGACTTGAGTGTTGTGAAAGACCTGCTTTAATGATTTCAAGGGGATTTATTGTTGACATTTCAGTATGAAAGGCAGAACCCTGTTTGTAACAACTTTTCCTGGAAAATTTTGCATATTTTTGGCTTGAATTAAAATTTATATATTTATTTTAAGTAAGAAAAATTAGAATACTTTTCAAGAAAATTATTAGTTATACCACCCATTTTATCCATCAATTATTGGATATTGGAGGAGTCTCCAATTTCTCTGCAAACTGAGTTGGTGGACTGCCAAAACTTATTAGTCTAAAGAGGTTATTGGTTATCGAAGCCATTAGTTATAAGAAATTTGACTGTAGTAAGTTTTGTAGTACAATCATACTACTGACTTTGTTTTTGCTTATTTCCGTTATTCTTGTTAGTTTACACACCAATCACATATTTACTACTCCATCCTGTTTGGCACTAATTAGTGTTAAACAGAGTTTTCATTTATTTCTATTTAGTCACCTAATAGTAGATTGCTGACAAATCATATCCATTCTGACAATTGAAAGGTGACTTCACCAACATACTTTTGATCATGTGATAAAATACACACATGACTGTTCAAGGTAGACCTTAGTTTTGCTGTGTGCCATGATAGCCCATCCTCTTTGATCAGCAAACTAACTGGTCAATGTTCCACTAAAGAACTGTTAGACCAACATACTACACTGCCCTTGTTGCTGCCAAGTTGCTCAGTCCCTTAAAGCAGCACTCAGATCCTTGATCTTAGTGCAAATGGCATGAACAAACTGTAGCCATGCTACAGAGTTTTATGAGAGTATAGTTCCTGTGCATGTGGAGTGCATCAATAACATCACAGACCTGATGGGTAGGAGTAATTTGAAGGTGCAGATTGCAATTAGAGGATCAGGCATTGAGCAACTGAATAAGAGTCCAGCAACCATCAAAATCAAGTGTGTAGTTATTTTTCCTACTTATTTGAATGAGTATCAGAATTGATGCATGGTAGTTACTTGTAACCTGAGATAAAAGCAATGTAACTCAGTTCTGTGCATGTCAATATAGATAATCTAATTTTTTTAATTGATCACCTAAATAAAAGCAATGTAACTAAAGAGTTTGGATAAGTAAGATACTGCATAGTGGGGGAGAGAATTGCACAAAGACAGCAGCGACATTATCTGAGAGCACAGCCATTTGCAGCCATAGCCTATTCAGGCCATAAGGAGATGCTTCTGCACCAGATGCCTGTTCATTTGCAAATGGATATAGACAAAGAGGAGCGCTATAATTGCTAGTTTGAGAAAGTGCACTACAAGTGCTTGCATCAGCTGGGGCCAAGCTGAGCCCAGGCACTGGTGCAGTTATATGTGCACATCATAGTGCAATCACTCTTTAAGGAGTATGCACTCCAAGCACAAATGAGGATGGGGATGAACATCTTGTTGCATTCTCTAAAGGCAGCAGAGCAGCTGGTCTCTACAACAGCAATGTTTTTGCAAGACAAGCTTGCAGTCATGGTAATGGAAGAATTGCTTGATCAGATTGAGCTGATTATCAGTCTTGTCTATGCCTTTGCAGCAAACAGCCACAACTACACAGAAAACTGCAGTGGCTGCACCCATAGTGCAAAAGGCCCTCATTTAACTATTGCTAGAATAGCATGATGAGGAGATGGTTGAGGTACCATGAGTAGGGCTCAAGCAGGTAGAGGCACTCACAGTGCCTAAGCAGACAGTAGTAGCACAGGCTGCCAGAACCTCCAATAGAGGACTGGTAGAGTCAAGTCATGCCCAGATGTGGTGGGGCTGCAAAAGCCACATTGGGAGTGTAAGCCACCTCTCAAGACCTCAAAAAAGAAGTTGTTGACTTTTCTGCAAACATTCCAGAGCAGGCAAAGCCTGCCAAGCTCCTATTTATAAAGGCTGTTGCTATGCTAGCCCTGCTAGCACACTTTGAGGTGGTTATGCTGACTACTAATTCACACACTCCTGTGCAGTACAATGGGCTGTTGGCAACCCAGCATAAGACTACTACTGCTGACAAAGGCAAGCAGTGGGTGGTTCCAACAGAGGAGAACAAGAGCAACTATGATGAGTTGCAATCAGAGGAGGAAGAGGGAAAAATGCCTGCATAGCAATTCTAGCATATTCAATGCAACAAGAAGCTTTCTAAAAAGAAGGCAAACAAGGCTACAGCAGTGTTCCTAATGGACTGGGGGGTGAAAGTGTGGGGACTGCTCAATGTCAAGTGGCTTAATGCATGCTTCTAAAGGGCTCTCAGCTCCTGCTTTTACTATTTGTACCAGACAAATACAGTGCTTGTTGGGACCAATGCCAATTGTGCAGCTGCTTTTGAGCTCAGTGCTAGCCAGGCAGCTGATATTCCACATACAATAATGTATAAATTTGCCTGCAGAAGCTTTTTCTGCACTCCTTACAAGCTGGAATAGCTCTTTAAATATTTTGTTAACTCCCATGTATCCTAGTGCAACTGTATTGTTGTATACATGCTCATCACTAAGCTTTAATTGCTCATGCAGCAAGCCAACAAGTTGCTGTATGATCAAATAATGAAGCTGTTGTTGTCCAATTCAATGTATCAGGATTGAGTCAATCCAATGCAAGGTCCTGAGGACCTTTCTTTGGTTGAAAGATGCTATATTCTGGCATGCCTCCTGCACACAAAGGAGGATAATCCTGCATATCATGTGTGCACTCAACCCAAAAATGCTATTTGACCTTGAACAGCTAGTGCAATATATGCTGATCTTTGGACAATTAGAACTGGAGAATACCTGGCAGGGTATTGCCATCAACTTTGCTTATAAGATGCATTGGTAGACTCTCTTCAACTTTGCACTCTGTTGTGCTCTCTGCACCAACAGTGCAGGAAACACAACTATTGTTCATTGCCTTATACTTGTAATGGTGCCTCCTGGACTTTACCATGGAGCTGGATCCTATATAATGCAGTCAATCCTGGCCATCCTTTTATAGTCCAACAGGGAGCTCACATCCAAGTCTGTTAAGTCCATGTACCTGATGAGCAGGTGTAAGGGCAACCTCTGGAGGCTATGGCTCAGTCACACAGCTAGCAGAGGGAGATTCAAAGTAAATTAGAGTATATATCAATAATATCACTATAACTACTCACTTTGCAGAGAAAAATCCAAAGAAAACAAGTCTGGGGATCTTCTATGCTAGGACTAACACTTCTGGGGCCTCAGAAGCATGAAAAACAACTGTACAGAACAACTAAAAATTGTAATCTTAACTTAAATAGTAAAAAACTCTAAAATTGGCCTAAAGAGATTATATGAAAAAAGCAGGGAAACTCTGAATTTTAGAAGTCAATAAAGAAAGAAATAAGGAAATGAATGAAGAAATAGAGAAGAAATAAGAAGTGAAGTAAGAAGTCCTTTGACAACAGGTCTAAAACTTCTTAGACAACAATGCATTTTGCATTCTTCTCCACAACCAAATTCTACTGAACTGGGTCAGCCATGCTTACATCTATGGTGTAGTCTACCTAGAACAGCAGTTTCATCAATTGACAATGACTTTGGACATCTTTAAAGAGATTGAAAATGAGCACATGCAGTGCCTTTATATCTATAGGAACTCTTCTACCATCTTGCAATGGAATGGGTAGCATAAACTGTCTGAAGAGTGCAAATTGCCTGGCATCTAAAGTTACTAGCCTCTATTATTATATTGGAATAGATCCAATTGTGGGTTATTTCTAGAAAAGAACACTAGCACACAGTATGATGCTAGTGATTGGGGCTGCAACTAACATTGCACTAACCAATTGTTTTATAGTAGATGTGACTGCTGCAGAGGGTCCTTAAACCCCCCCCCCCCCAATAATGGAATCAGACCCACTCTCCTCTATAACTAACATTGCACTAGGGGAGGAGGTGAAAACAATAGACAGGCGGAATCCAAACAAACAACAAAATGGGTTGAAAACTCCTCTTCATTATTTAGTCTAAGTAATTTCAAGTTCTTAACTTGAATCTTGTTACTAACACTGCATGTGCTTTACTGCACATGTCTGTATATCTTGTACTGTTTTCTTGTTGAACTTGCAATATACGGCAACATTGACCTACAATACATTGCACTAATGGTGCTCTTATACTCACTATAGTGCTTAATCACTACTTGGTCAATATTACTCTTTGGAGTACTACAACAATGTGCCAAGTAGCACTGCTATTGTAGATTGTTCCTCAGAAAACTGGACAGCATCACTACTGCACCATGTGATGTGCATTAGTAGATTATCTAAGAACAACATCTTGTATTCACAATTTATGAGATGCGCCATGTGCCTTCGGCACGCAGCTAGCATCATGTTGGGGGCTTCACCCCCAAACCCCCTCATACACAGCCTCCACCCTAACCTCACTTCGTTTGGTTAGGGCTCCAAGTACGTATAAGTAACTTAGCCTCCACCCCAACCTCACTTTGTTCGGTTAGGGCTCCAAGTATGTGTGTAAGTAAGTGACCTCCACCCTAACCTCACTTTGTTCAGTTAGGGCTCCAAGTATATATAAGTAACTCAGCCTCCACCCCAACCTCACTTCGTTTGGTTAGGGCTCCAAGTATGTGTAAGTGAGTAACCTCCACCCCAACCTCACTTCATTCAGTTAGAGCTCCAAATATGGGCTTAATACCAACCTCAACCTCACTTTATTCAGTCAAGGCCTTGCATTTTTATATTCAGTCTAATCCTAGCCTCAACCTCACTTTGTTCAGTCAAGGCCTTTCATTTCCATACTCAGTCTTTAATCCCAGCCTCAACCTCACTTTGTTTGATTAAGGCCTTGCATTTCTGTACTCAGTCTTTAATTCCAGCCTCAACTTCACTTCGTTCGGTTGAGGCCTTGCACATCCAAGTGCAAGGCTCCATCCAGCCTCAACCTCACTTTGTTTGATTAAGGCCTTGCATTTCCATATTCAGTCTTGAATCCTAACTTCAATCTCACTTCATTTGGTCAAGGCCTTCAACCTCACTTTGTTCAGTTAAGGCTTCATGCATCTGAGCGCAAGGCTCCATCCAGCCTCAACCTCACTTTGTTTGGTTAAGGCCTTGCGCATTCAAGCGCAAGGCTCCATCCAGCCTCAATTTCACTTTGTTTAGTCAAGGCCTTGCATTTCTGTACTCAGTCTTTTATTCCAGCCTCAACCTCACTTCGTTCAGTCAAGGCATTGCATTTCCATATTCAATGTTTAATCTCAGCCTCACCTCACTCTATGTAGTTAAGGCCTTGAATTTCCATATTCAATGTTTAATTTCAGCCTCGGTTAAGGCCCTGCATCTCTGTATTCAATGTTTAATCCCAGCTTCAACCTTACTTTGTTTGGTTAAAGCCTTTTTTGTTCAGTCAATTTACATTTTAATTAGCCTGACCTCAAATTAATCTGACTACAATTTGCTACTCTAATATACACAATTTACAATGTTAAAAATGACAACTATGTAAGTAATTTTATTTACAACTGTAAACCAAGATATCTATGCTTAATTCAATGTGTGTCAATATATCAATCAATCAGTAAAAGTACTCACTTTGGAGTGTGGCCACAACTTGAAAAGTGACTAAATTCAACATCAATCAAAATTACTTACAGGATGAAATATCTATGCAAAATTCAGAGTTTATCAATACTTGCTTTGTAGTGTGGCAACAACTTGGGTTGTTGGGACCATGGGCATGAAAACGTCACTCAGTTTTAAATTTTGAAAGTCAGCTGGCTCCCTAGAATGTGACAACTTTTTTGGAACCCAGCTTGTTAGGTAATATTTTTAGTCATCAGCCATCAATTCCCAGGCATTGTCACATTCTATATAGATTTAGTCTAATCCAATAATTTGGTCTGATTTAGCTACTGTATAAACTATGCAAGATTATTCTATCTGTAGCCAACAGCTACAGTTTCTCTCTTGTGTTTTGACTCTTTGTTAATACAAATAGTTGTCTACTAGCAATGTCAAAGAAAATATAAATCTCTCCAAAGAAGTTGCTGAGAATGCTATGATGCAACTTCATATTCAAGAATGCTCTATGAAGGCAACATATTAAGATCTAACTTACCTTCCATATTTTTTTTTCTTTATTAATCCATCATGCAGTCCCATCAGGCATCAGCTGAAGGTGCAGGCATTTGGCTATAATAAGATGAACAGCAAGGGCAAACTCCAATACATGCAGATTGGTGTTGTAGCAGAACATATGAGCACCAATAACTGGAAGTATGTCCACTTTAATCACTTGTATGTCTTACATCCACTAATTAATTTTCAGCTCCCTATCTTGTGCTCTCCTTTTTATTTGCCACAGCTTCTATGTGCAGTTGCTCCATATGAACCCTGCAGATCTCAAGTAGAAGAATAAATGCCTACTAGCTCTTTGCAATCTCTCTGGTCCTTTTTGCATATGCTTGACTATAGGTGTTGCTCATCTTTTTCATACTGCCATCTTTGTTGGCAGTTCCAATCAGAAGTATAATCAACATTGTTTTGAACTGTATGAATTTCATCAAGAGTCTCTTTGCCAATTTGCTGTCTTGTGCTAGGTAATAATTATCCATAGTTCTGATTCTAGCAATGATATTGCATTTATAACTTGTGGGGAGGGTAAGACACTACATTACAATAATGGTATGTTCATTGCCTTGTATGTGTTTCTATGTCTGACATGCTCTTTTAAAATGGTGGATATGCAACTCCATGTGCAAAAAACATTGCTACTGCTTCTTCCATCAAGAAAAACAGCATATTCACCAAGGTTGATGTGCTTGTATCTGTTTTCTCTAACATGACAGAGCAGTACAAGTCACTTATGGAGTTTGATTAGCAAGGTACTTCTTTTCTTTTTTGCTTATTTTATATTATATTTACATGACTTTTTGTTATCAGTCTTTGTGTACAACAGATGTGGTACAACTGGGAGACTGCTCCGCTTCCAACAAGCTGACTTTGATGCCCTCTCATCCTAGCATTCATACAAAAAAAAACAATGCTGAGCTGCTTGGAGGCTCTGTTGTCATGGTTGGTTTTTTCATCAACTGGTATAAAGCTGAGGGGCTTAAGTATGTAAACTATGCCATCATCTGTGTGACAACTTCTCACTTTTTTTTTTCTAAGTATCTTAGTTTTAATATTCTTTTTGTGATTGTGTTGCATGATCCTATCTATATATTGGATCTTAGTGGTCCATCTGCTTTCACTTTATTTTCAGGTAGATTTTTCAGTGGCAAAGATTTGGTTGACTGTAAGTCATTCAAGGAAAAAGGCAATGCTTGTGCTTAATGTTCTGGTTTCTGAACTTGATCTATTAATCTCAAACATTTTTTTGTTATCCCTCAAAAAAAAACCAAGTGTATATAAAAGATTGTTTGTACAGCCCTGTTCAATATCATGTGACCTGTGCATTGCATATTGGGATTCTCTGCTGCAGCTGTTGCTAACTAATTCATTTCTGCATTTGGGTCACAGTACTGAGTACTGATAAACTATATTGAGTTTCACTGGTACAGCTCCTGCTGGCTAACTTATAATCAGCTATATTGTATTGTTCTTTCTAATGCTGGTCTCAACTATCCATTTTTAACTTTCTAATGCCTGAATTCTGCAATTATGTGGGATTGATGTAGAACTGAACACTGCTTCTATTAGCTTTACCTTATGGTTACAGAGTATTATTTAGGGTATTTCTGCTTCAGCTAGTGCTGACTCATCTATTTCTATCTTTGGTACTGCATTTGGTAACAGTATGTTGGACTAATCACTCTATATTGAGTTTCACAGCTCCAGCTCCAGCTGACTAATATAGATTTTGCTCTTGCATTATCATCCACATCTCTTTCTAATGTTGGTCTCATTTGTCTATTATTTAACTTTCTCACATCTTTTAATGCTTGAATCCTGTAATCATGTGTAATTCAATGCTGCTTCTACTAACTTTTCCTTACTCATCCATCTTTTTTTTTGTGTTCCTTGCTAGCTCCTCTTTGTTGGTCCTTATTTTCAGGTTGTACTCTCCTTTCTCTAGATGATTTTTGTGCCATATCTGGAATCTCACTCTTGATTACATCCAAACTTTGTAGGCTCTGCTATGTCACCCTGATGTAATAGATCTGTCTTGATTATGACTGCTTGGATTATAACTACTTGCTGAACCAGTGAAAGGAATTGAACAAGGTGCTAACCTACCTTAGTCTGCCTGCTGGAGTTGAAGACTGTAGCATTACTCCTAATAAGGTATATAGTAGTGAGTGTTTGTTACTCAGAATATTTGCTTGTGAGCATCATGCTAGTTTGGTGAAAGATGTTATTTGACCTTTGATACTATCACTTGAGGTTAAGCCAGCTTGCAGTCAATGTGGCCTGTCATCACTGACAATGAAGTAGACAGCTCACTTACAATCTGCATGATGTCATGGCACTTCTGCTTTGTCATATGCTGTCATTTTACTTCTGCATTTGGCATTTAGCAATATTATAACTAAGCCTTGCTTGTTTCTCTGTTCCTGCTGTCTCTATTCACATGTGAACATAGACAACATGACATCCACCCTGCACTTGCATATAGGCAACTCAAAAGTTGCATCTCAAACATGGTATACTAACATTGTATTGGATATTCCTGATCTCAAAATGCACTTTAAGAATACACTCATTTGTGTAGGTAGCTTCCTCATTCCAATATTGCTTTTCATTCTTTTCATTGTCCTGAATTGTACCCCCAAAGTATGCCCCCCTGCTACTAGGAATAGTTTTCAGCCAGATCTAAGCACCGACCACTAATGAGGAATGCACATATATGAATAATAAGCCATACTATGAAGTCTGCACATCTGGGCACTTACCTTAACATTGCATTTGCAATCACTTTGCTCAGCAGGTTCATGTCAAACTCCAGAAAACCACACTGGCTCATCCTAATGCATGTAATGAGGTCCATTTTGGAGTACAAATTTTGCTATGGAGGTTCTGGATACAATAGCTTTGTTCCACACAGCTACTAAAACTCTGATTCTGCTGACATTAATACAGAGTGATGCCTATCACAAGCCTGGGAGAGTATTGGAAAGAATTGTGGTACACAATGGGCATACATGAAGCATGTGCACAGTGTGCTGCAGATGGGAGTTGGAAGAAGAACTATACAGTTCTATGGATCAGAAGCAAATTTACAAATACCTCAGTCATTTACCTACCAACTGGGTTTTTATTCAAAACATAGCTCCAATATACTAGTCAGCTACCAGTGTTGGTTTTTCCAAATAGTCCTTGCCTTTAGCCTGTAATGAGGCTCTCAAAGGTTGTTGTGCTTGCATTACACAGCTCTGTTCATTGCACTACTAACAAGTCTTGAAAAATAAATTGATATCAATTCTTCAAAACTTGTAAAGTGAAAAAAGAACAAAATTGGAAAGATTTAGAAAACTTATGCTTGAATAGCATATAGCTAGTGAACAATATGGAGACCAACAATATAGCTATAACAAGTGACACAGAAGACTTGAATATGATGATGTAGTAAGAAACAAGACTCAGTATTGAGGCTAGAAATTATGATTGCATAATTTTTCAGTCAAAACATGACCTCAATAGCACTCTACAGATTGGCTATTGCAACAATCAACAGCAGCTGTACTATAGCATAGCAAACTTGTTTCAAAGGATGATGCCTCAAAAATATAGACTAGTTAATTGTTCGTTTTTTTTTCTAAAAAGCTAGAAAGAATAATCAGTAAAGACTACAATAGTAGGCAGCTAATAGAAAAGAACAGGGGAAAAAATGGTAAGATAATTCTTGAGCCCCAGAAAAACTCTGCAATGGAGTCAAGGCCATATAGTGATTTCTGCACTATATGCTGCAGTGAAGCCTGGTATTGAATAAGAAAGAGAGAAAAAGAAAAGGACTGCAAAAATTGAAATCAAAATCTTCACTTTTGTTAGCTTAAATATTTGTATTAGAACATATTTTGATACTGTCAGTAATGAACTTAAATGATTAATTGTAGTGTTTATCACCTGTCTAACAAGGTCACAACATCACTATCCTATCAGAAGATCCACTACAAAAGTGACATCAAGAAGTTATTTGTAATATTGAAGTCTGAGAAACATTTTACCAGCTAACAAATACAACATTGTGATTTTTTGGCTTGAAGCTTTCTAGTTTTTTTTAAAGTAATTCCAAGATTATTTATACTTCTAAGAGTATTAGGATGATTGTTTTCCAAAACTTCTTGTTGAGCAGCCAAGACCTGCCTCTGTATTTCTTCAGCTTCTTGGAGCTTTCCAGTTTTTTGCAAAGTAATTCCAAGATTATTCATACTTCTGAGAGTATCAGGATGATTGTTTCCCAAAACTTCTTGTCGAGCAGCCAAGACCTTTCTCTGTATTTCTTCAGCTTCTTGTAGCTTTCCAGTTGCTTGCAAAGTAATTCCAAGGTTATTCATACTTCTGAGAGTATCAGGATGATTGTTTCCCAAAACTTCTTGTCGAGCAGCCAAGACCTTTCTCTGTATTTCTTCAGCTTCTTGTAGCTTTCCAGTTGCTTGCAAAGTAATTCCAAGGTTATTCATACTTCTGAGAGTATCAGGATGATTGTTTCCCAAAACTTCTTGTTGAGCAGCCAAGACCTGTCTCTGTATTTCTTCAGCTTCTTGAAGCTTTCCAGCTCTCTGTAATGTGTATCCTAACATGTCTTTCCAGTAGTGTAGCATATGAAACTCTGTCCTATCAACCATACTTAAAACTTTCTGTATTTCATCATTTACCTCATTCCACAGCTCAGCTGTAAACAGAAACTCTGTAACTACTTTTGAAACCTCCAATCCTACTGATGCATTCTGTTGTAATTTCCTCACATGAGGCAACCATAATTGAACATCATTGTAATCAAAAGATTTTTGTCCCAAACAATAGTATATTTGTGATGCCCAGTAATACACCTTCTCTTTCTCCTTCTCTGTTATAAACTCATGACAACACTGTTGAACTAGAGGATGCATTGTTACAAGGTTTTTTGCTATCCTTTCAACCAATGAATATGATGTTAGTAATTGAATTGTTTCATCTACAAGCCTTTCACTCCATTGCTGTTGTTTATCAAGAAATAAACTCAAGAATTGTTGAAGCTCCACAACATGATTATCTCTTTCAATATCTATACTGCTCCATGCTCTTTGAAAGAAATCTATAGGAATTTTGCTATAATGACAAATGCTCCAAAAGTTGAGTACTACTTTTGCAGTTGTAGAAAGCTTGTCATAGCTGATATTCCATGTGGAGTACAATGACAATGAATAACTATCAATGTGTTGTTTTTTGTTCTGTTCAAGAAATTGTCTTCTGTTCAATCTATATTTCTCAATATATTGGGAAATTCCTAACCACTTTTCCTGCAACAGATAGTAGCCAGCTTGTATGATAGCCAAAGGGAAAAAGCCAAGCTCTTCAACTAGATCTTTGGCTTCTGCATAGGAGAAATCTGATCTGCTACAAATTTTTTCCAGCAGAGCAATTGAATCCTCTTCCATTAACCTTTCAATCTTGTCATTATGATGTGGTGCATGTGATATACATTCTTTATTTCTTGTTGTAATGATGATGTTTCCATGTTGACAAGATGGGAAAAAAGGCTGGAGATTGAGCATTATATCATCTGCATTGTCAAAGATCAACAACCACTCTTTTTGCTCATAACAGAGCAGTTGGAGACCAGCAGTAACACTTGGCTCAGACATTTGTGCCTGATTGGCAATAAACTTGAAAAATTGTTCTATAGACATTCTTGAGCTGGCATCAATGAAATATATAGGTGAAAATCTGCATTCTGAACTGAGTCAAGACAACATAAAGCCTTTGAATATAACACACCTTGATTTACATGTTGTTAAAAAATGAAGAACAATTTGTGTCTTTCCAGCTCCACCTAATCCATAAAAAACATATCTCTTCTGGACTTTAGAAGAAGTGGAATCTGTAGCAAAGTATTTTTCCAATTTTTCCAAGATATCTTTTCTCCCTGTGAAGACTTGAGTAGGAGCAGGGATTTGATAATTATTTTGTATAAAAGTGTCTTTGAGTTTTTGAGGAAACCAAGAGCCTCTAAAGGTTCCAACAGAGATATTGCAAGGTCTGGTATGCAGAGCCTGTGCTATATTATTCATATGATTTGCAACAGTAGTTTTATGCAAATAAGAATGAGTGTGTGTCTTGATCTCTGGAAACTTTTTCCAATCTTCCAAAGCAAAGTTCTGCAGCCCTTGTTCAACATTAAGCCTGAAAAACACATTAGGAATGTGTTTATATTGGCTCATCAACTCCTCAGCAACTTTTTCACTGTCAGTTACAATTTTGCTAACAATTTCCAACATATGGTTTATATCAGAATGTTGCAATGAGAGAGAGCCAGGCTGTCCAGCACCTATGCTAATAAGGCAGGCCACTTGTCTAGAATGACCAAACACAGATTCTGCTTCTTCAAGAACTAGTCTGCTAGGATTATTAAATCCCAAATTACCACCAACAAATGATTCTGGAATGCCTCCATCAGTAATCAGCATAGGCTTGAAAAGTCCTGGAGTAGCAGTAGTTGCACGTGCTGCTTCCACAATAGTGCAGTTATAGCCCTGGTTTGCACCTACTGTGTATGAACGAAAAAGCCGTGGTGTCATGTTAGTAGCTGGAAGTGCCACGACAAAACTAGAGATGTTTCATGTCATTCTCTATTCTCCAAGACAAAGGTAATACCAACCTTTTGCAATGTTGGGAAATGTTATCTCGCAGTCGAGCGTTTGGTGAAAATCCAGAAGAATTGATTATTGCCTCCATGCCTGTCTCAAAGACTGATGCTTTGAATTTCTCTTGTGTGCTGGCCCACTTCTGATCTGAGAAGACACTGGAAGAGAACTCGACATATTCCTTGATGGCTTGGTCAATCGGCATTTCAAGCCGTCCAAGCATTAATGCAATAAGTCTAGAAGATGAAGCCTGAGGAAATACTCAAGTTAATATCGCATGCAACATACCCGCCTGTTCCAACACCACCAATTAGATCAAAATACTGACAGGGTTTTGGTGTTAGTACAGCATTGTCAATGAAGCTTATCCTGTTCATAAGTTCTTGTATGATGAGAAGTTCAGAGAGACCACGGGTACCCCCA
>JAGGAP010000559.1:0-18773 GCA_017657235.1 Termitomyces sp. T73sscA
GCCAGGCATTGAAGAAAATAAGGTAAGTCACATGATACCTAAGTCACATGTTGGGGTCACATGTTGGGGTCACATGTTGGGGTCACATGTCCGGGTCACATGTCTGGGTCACCTGCTGGAATCACATGTCTAGATCACATGTGCAGCTGAGTCTGAAATAAGGGGGAAAATGATGGCTAGATGGCAAGAATTTCCCCTCATTTGAAACCCAGCCCAACTTGACGAGCCCAACTTGACATTTGAGGAGGTCTGGCACTGGACTGAGTAATTCAAGAAAAAGTGATCTGAGGCAAGAAATATAAGTGAAAAGAAGCATCCCATGACAGTCCACTCCCTGAGGACTCCAAGTCGTGGCAAGCTGATTGCTTGCTGAGTTCCCCCAATTCCTCCTCCTTTTATACCCCTCCTGGTGTGCATGGACCAATTGTTGGTTGCACGTGATTATCCAGCTATGTTGTACCTGATGCACTTGTTGTGTGCTTGGTGCAGTCTCGATGCATCCTGCCTGACGGTTTAGCCGCGCTTCCCAGCTAATCATTTTTCTTGTGATTCCAATCTTTTCTCTTCTCCTTTTGCCTTCTCTACACATCTGGGTGTCATACATGGGTGTCCATGGGTTTTGCAGTGTGTGGGCTGTTTTTGTGATTTGAGGGAGATACATCGTTGCAGTTGTGGAGAACTGGACAACAACAAATGTTAAAGGTTTTGATGTACTGATCATGGATTACTGATCTGTGATCATCATCTCAGTGCCATATAGCCACAGTTTGGCTAAATGCCCCTGATGGTGTTTGTGCTGTTTCCTAATCCCTCAATGTGGCTGCTAGGCATTGTTGTACTGGTGCACTGGGTGTTTCTTTTCTGAGGTATGTTTCCCTTGTCTACAGTTTTTGACTTTGCTTATGGTTTTCAGCATTTTTATACTTTTATTGGGAATGTTACTACCTCCATTGGTCTCAGATTTGAGACCGATGTATCACCTCCTCCGCACTAAGTACTAACTGCCCTCAGTCAGCCTGGTCTCTGGCATGCCCCTTTACCAACGAACCAACGATTAAGTATTTTTAGGTAGCTGTAAAATATTTTTCTTGTTTTTTAAAAACATTTTAGCCTTTTACTTTTCAACTCTTGATTGTCTCCTTGTCCATTCAAAAGCCAACTTTCTTTTTGCCACTTTTGCCTTCTTCATGGCCCCCAGGAAGCACTCAAACATTCCTACCACTCCCTGCAAGCCAACTGCCAAGGCCTCTTGTGCTCATGTACTAGCACTGCAGGCACTGGAAAATATTTCCATTGCAAAAAGGGAAAAAGAAACATGTTTTTCCAATAGAAACATTTTTCAGTGCCCGCAGTGTAGTGGCTCCCTTTATCCTTGTTCCATCTGCTCCTCCTCCCATTGCCCCAGACAATTAGGGTTTATTGAAGCATTTTGTGAAATGGGATGCTCATTAGGTTATTCTTGCCATTCTTCACTACCCTTTGTTTGCACAAGCTCTACTGGGCTTGTTTAATACTGCCAAAAACTTTCCTGGCACCAGTGCTGATTGTGCTCGCTTCCTTGGTACCCTTCAACTTGTATGTTTTATCTCTTTCTCCTTAATCTTCTTTCATTCATCCTGCTCCAGCATTTTGCCAAGCAGTCAGATTTTGGCCAGATTGCTGATCAAAAGGGAGTCTATGAGGCTTTGTCCAGCTTGCTCCCCACTCTTGATTGTCATGCTGCTAATGACTCTGCCAATACCAAAGCCTTCTTTTCATTTGCTGATGCTCTTGTCACACTTGAATTAGGCCATTGCAAAGCTCGTTATAAGGAGCAGGAGGCCATATGTTTCTGTTTCTTTCCTTTCCTTTACTTTCCCTTATTGTCACTTTTTAGTGCACAAAGGAGAAGGACGTGGCTATGCTTGGTCCACCCACTTCTTCTGCTTCCAAACACAAGGCTAATGTGAGTCTCTTTTTAGCCTCCAAGCTTGACATTATCTCTCATTGTCTGGATATGCTTGTGCTGACACTTGTTCCTCCTCAGTCCATAATTGTTTCCAGACTAGATACTCTTTAGATTGGAGTATGTCTATTGATTGTTGACCATCCTTTCAAGTGCTGACCAAAGATCTTTCTTCACTAGAACAAGTAGATGTCATGAGATTTGAGAACTTAGAAGAAGGTTTAGCAGGGCATAATTTGCAACCAGATACAATACTCCAGAGAGACTTGGCTTGTAACACAGACTTCAACATGATAATTCATACTATTCAACTTCATGAACTGTAAGGTTTTGGAAGTCAATTTGCTAACCATGGGGCCCATAACCTGACAAAGCATGGTGTAGTTGCATAGTTGGAATTTACAATGGTTTAATATCATCACTCTGAGATTCAGACAAAAGAAATCATAGTAAGTATAATTGTATGTTGAATGTAAGAAAGGCATACCTGAGATTCAGACAAAAGAGATGTCTGAATCTCATGAATAGGAGTCCTATATAACTATTTACAAGGTGAGACAATCATCATGTATTACATCTCAAAACTATGAAATAATTATAAAGCAATGTTTCATGGAAGTGACATATCAAATGATGAGTTAATAATCAATTACTAACATTCTAGGCCAAGTCGTAAATATTTACAACATTCCTTCTCATTCAAAGATACCTGGTACTGTGTTACTGTGTTACAATTGATTGTTGTGTTTATACAGATCTTCAATATGTGACCACATTGTAGGTACAGACACAAGGAGGTTTGCCACAGAAAATTGGAGTCTAGGGCTATAAGAGTCTGAATATTAGGCTGGTAGGCAGGAGAAACAAAAGGCTACAGACTTGAGGACTTGGAGAACAGAAAATTGATCACTTCAAAAGACATACAATTCCATAAGGACAATACTCCAAGCAAGCTTGTGCAGATTAAGCTCAATCAATTGTCACCTGAGGAAATTGATGAAATCATTAATGCAGCTGTCTATCCAGACACAGATGTTCCATGCTGAGTATTCATCCCTTCTGTTTCCTCCAAAGCTGAAGTTGCAACTCTATTGCAGCCAAATAACCCTGAAATGTCCTCTGCAGAATCTACTCCCATTCCAGACCTTCAGTATCCTACTCCTTTGTGCCTGGTCACTCTGGAGCAGCCTATCCTATTAATGTAACCCCACCAGTTCCTTGTAAATTGAGAAAATGGGATAACTTACTCAAATGACAAGCTTCAACCAGAGAAGATTGTCTACCTAAAAGATATTGTCAGAATGAAACCTCAACTGATTCAGGTGAACATACTGCATTAGTTGCTATTTTGGGCCCTTTAATAAATAATGCTATGCATTCTGGTCAGCATAACAACTGGAAGGAAGCAATACAATCTGAATATGATCAACTGGTCAAAAAGGGAGTAATCAAAGAAGTAGATGCATTACCAGAGGGTAGAAAGGCAGTCAGAAGCAAGGTTATTCTAAAAGAGAAGTTTGATGAACATGGAAATCATACAAAATACAAAGTGCAAATTGTTGCTCAAGGCTTCTTGCAAATACCTGGAGTCAACTTTGACCAAACATTTTCTTTGGTTGCCAAGTTCACTATGCTGCATGTTTTTCTCACCCTTGCTGCCCTTCTTGATTTAGAAGTTCATCAAGTCAATGTAATTAGCACTTAGCTGGAGGAATCTCTTGACAAAGAAATCTATATGCATGCTCCTGATGGAATAGGATAGTAAAGGTCCTGGAGGTTACACAAAGCACTATATGGGCTCAAGCAAGCAGGAAGAAAATAGAAAGAACACCTTCATAACATTCTAATCAAGCTGGACTTCAGGCAAACCCAATCCAATGATTGCCTTTACATCTATCAGTCAAATGGGGAAATCATTTTGATTGTACTCATTTACATTGACAATATGGCAATTGCTGGAAAAGAACTTGACAAAGTAATTTCATTCACGAAAAACATGTCTAATGAATTTGACATAACAGACTTGGGAGAAATCTGTTATCTTCTGGGTATATCTCAGCCAAGTTGCTTATATAAACTCCATTCTGGATCAATTTAACATAGCAGCTTGGGCACCTGTTCATACTCCAATATCAACTAATCATAATATTTCTCTTGCACAATTGCCTAGTAGTCAAGATGACAAAGATTGTTGATATTGGGATTCTACGTATACTCATTCCTACCTTGATTGACATTTCCTTTTTTATCTTTTCTCTATTACTAATATACAATTTTCATACCGCCACACCTCAGTCACTTACCACCATATTCATGGTCACCTCTAAGGTGTGTATTCCTTATATAAAACCCCTACTCATATACTAACATATATTATCTACCTAGTAATATCTTATGATATTGTTTGACAGGTAATTATCCAATTCAGTTGCTTACCACCATATTCGTGGTTGCCTCTGAGTAATATCTTATGATATTGTTTGACAGGTTATAGGCCCTGGTTCCATCAACTAAAAACAAATATCTGCGCGAACATGAAAAGACCCTACGACTCAACTTTAAAATTTTTCACTATCATGTCTGGCTCAATCCTACTACCATTCTCCTTACCAGAAGAATAGAAATGTAAAGGCCATGAAAACTATGCTAGCTGGAAAATAAATATGATTGCCCATGAAAGACCGTGAGGCTTACTGAATTACTGGGAGAACAAAATTGTTATCCCAGAGACCCCTATACCCCAAGAAAAGGATAAACCCTCACCACTTACTCCCCTCAGCATCAACATCTTGCCACCAACACCAGTACATTTGCAAACCCCAAATGAACTCAAATATGAACTCTGCAAAAGTGTTGCTTTGTCCTCAATCTTAATCAATTTGACTGATATTGCAGGGACAGGTGTCGACTCTTTCAGCACCTCGTATACTGCGTGGGCATTCCTTGAGAAACAATACAATGCTAGAAGTCAATGAATGCATAATATGAAAGAAAGGGAGTTGGCAGACTGTAAATATACAGACAGTTCCAAGGTTGCTAGTGAGGAAGGACACATAGAAAGAATGCAAAAACTACGCAAGGCTGCTAATAATGCTGGAGCAGATGTCACTGACAAAAGGTTCATTGTAAAGCTTCTTGACTCCTTCCCTGAATCCTGGGACTCCATTGTATCTACGATGTATGGGGAAGCTGATCTGGTTAGAGTCATCCAAACCCTGACAATGCATAGTGAACACATCACAAACAGATTGGGATCAAACTCTGGGACAATGAGCACTATGGGCACAGTAAAAGCCCTCAAAGCTACGATTTACGCACTACAGGCACAGGTCAATGGGCTATCAAAGAATAAACCCAATTTGGATAAAATATGCACAAACTGCAAGAGAACTGGCCATATTAAGGCAGACTGCTTCAGAGAAGAAGGTGGGAAACAGGGTCAATATCCACCCTAGTGGAAAGGAAAGTGCATGGTATCAGTCCCTGGTGCAAACTTCACATCAATTACCAACAATGGAATGGTGATATCCCCTGGTGGCCATTTTGCCCTGTCCGTGTCTATCATGAAAATTCCAGATGATGCCATTCTGTCACTGGAATGAGTAAATCTCGCTGCTGGAAACATACCATCAAAAGCAGCATGCACGTTCGCAAACTCTGGATGCACGACACACTTCTTCAAGAACCATGATGTGTTTGTCGACTATAAACCTGTTGCCAAGCTTGTTGGCCAGTCATCAAAAGAAGGGATGAATTTTCAAATCCTTGGAATGGGAAATGTTGTGATCAGGGTCATCCACCTTGGGAAAGAGCATACCTTGGTTTTTCGTGATGCCCTCCATGCTCCCAATGTCACAGCCAACTTAATTTCAATAAGCAAATTAGATCTTGCAGGATGGCACTCAGTGTTTGGAGACCAAAAAGTTTGCTTCTTCTCTAATAAAATGGAGGTATTCTCTGGTGAACTAAAGAATGGAATGTACCTTATTTCCAGTTCATTTACTGCACCTGTCCCTGCAGCATTGACAGCTCAATCACTCCTGAGCCCTGTTGACATTGCAACATGGCATCAACATTTTTCCCATTTCAGCATCTCATGCATAGAAGAAGCATCCAAGCTCATTGATGGACTGGTCATCACTAAGGCAGATACAGCTGGTCAGTGTGAGGACTGTATCGTCGCAAACTTGAAAAAGCAACCATATGACAGCCACCAGCCATCCAAAACCATTGTCCTAAGGTCAACAAATATTGATCTCTGAGGACCTGCACATGTAAAGTCAACAGATGGTGCATTATACACAATGAAAATCCATGACTAGGGATCATTACATTGTCAAACATTCTTCCTTCCAAACCGACTTGCTGAAACAGTCTTATATGCGCTAAAAATATACAAGGCAGAATTGGAACATATGACTGGGAAACTCATAGTATTTGTCCATACCAATAATGCACCCGAGTTCCATAGTAACCTATGGAAAGACTTCTTCTGGGAAGAGGGTCTCATCTTTGATTCAATAGTTCCATATTCCTCGGCATCAAATGGCACTGCCGAAAGATCTATTGGAATCACAATGGGTGCAGTACGAGCCATGCTAATCGATGCAAACTTACCAGCAAAGTGGTAGGCTGAGGCATGGGAATTTGCTGATTATGTTGAGAATTGACTCCCATCCATGCATCACCCAGGCACTATCCCTGAAGAAACGTGGACTGGAAAGTGCCAAGATGTTGGGCATATTTACATATGGAAATGCATGGCATACATATACATTCCTAAGAAACGAGGCAGAAGCAAATTAGAGGGATGTGCATTAAAGGGTTGGTTAATTGGAATCAAAGGTCAGGGGATGTATTGGGTATTAATACCTGAAACAGGTGAGATCATCTGCTCCCAAGATGTAAAATTTGAGGAGGGCTTTGGCCATCACTCCCTCACAATTGAGGGGGAGTACAACATAGAAAATGACTAAAGCTACAGCTTCCTTATTGAAAATTCCCTGAAAGAAAATTTGAACATCTCGATAGTTGAAGACCAAATCAATACTGCCATCATTGAAGATACACTTGCAGTATGTGAACTCAAACCACCTAAGACCCCAACAAATAAAAATGGACCTCCAACCATCAAGCCTCCCCTTGCTCCACAAAAAACACAACCTTGCATTGTTTACCCACCTGCATCACAAAAGTCTGCTTGCCTTGCTAAATGGGAAGTAGACCCCAAAGTAGAGGAAAGAGCTGGGTTGACTGGGAATTTATCAGTTATAACAAATCTAAGTGATGATGAAGATCACTACACTGATGCCCCAGAACATGTTGCGATGTCTGTAGGCCTGCCACCGGAACCCCAAAATCGATTTGTCTCATCAACATTTGAAGAAGCAAATGACTCCATCCAATACCACCTGTGGTTACCCGCGATGGAAAAGGAAATAGCCCGATGGGATGAAAGAGAGGTTGTAACACCAGTCCCATGCCCAAAAGGAATAAACATGATTAAAACTAAATGGGTATTTGACTTAAAGGTCAATGGCGATGGCTCATTGTTGAGGAGGAGAGTGAGGAGTGTGGTAAAAGGATTCACACAGAAACTAGGCGAATATTATGAAGAATCCTTTGCTGCAGTCATCAGGTATAAATCTGTCAGGATCCTCCTCTCACTAATTACATCTCATGGACTAAAAATTGGCTTAATCGACTTTGTTGGCACATACCTTAATGCGAAACCCCAAGGAGACAACTACTTGGAGATCCCTGAAGGGTTTGAAGACCATTATAAAATCCCTGATACTGACACCATACTACACATGAACTTTACTATATACGGGACAATGGATGGAGGTAACAACTGGTTCCATGAGCTCAATGGAACTTTTAAAAGGTTAGGTCATCACCAGTCCCAAGCTGATGCATGCATCAGAATAAAATGGACCCCTGATAGAGTACATTCTGTCCTCAACATACACAGACAATGTTCTCATGGGTGCCTTGGGAGATGGGGTACTGGACTCAACAAAGAGAGAACTGGGGAGTAAATATGAGATCATGGACCTGGGAAAACCTAATAAAGTACTTGGAATATTGCTAATCATCAACAAGACTACGGGAAACATCACCATCCACCAAAAACAGCTCATTGATAAGGCCATTACCAACTTTGGAATGGCTGATGCAAAACCAAAGTATACACCACTGCCCGCTAATGTCAACCTATCAGATTCACAGCCAAAACCAATCTCTGAAAAGGACGAGTACTTTATGAAAGACAAGCCTTACCACAAGGCATTAGGAACGCTAAACCACATAGCTAATGGAACTTGTCCCGATATCGCATTCGCCATAATGGTCCTTATGAGATATGCCAAAGATCCCTGTCCTGTTCATTGGTGCCTTGTCCAACATGCTATCAGCTATCTAAAAACCACTAGGGAACTTGCAATCACTTACCATAAAGGAGGGGACATTAAACCATATAGTCTCTCTGATTCCTCATATGCTGATGACCCTGATTCCAGAAAATCGTCGGCGGGATATGTATTCCTAATGGCTAGAGGCCCAGTCAGTTGGAAATCGAAAACTCAGGACAGGGTTAGTACTTCTACAGGTCAAGCTGAATATGTGGGGGTATTCGAGGCCAGGAAGCAGGCAATGTGGATGTTCTCTTGGTTGTCAGAAGTGGACATTCGCATGGACCAACCAATAACCATTCGGTGTGATAGCAACACAGCTGTTGCACTCACAAAGAACACTAGTGGTCATAGCAAGGTGAAGCACCTTGACGTAAAGATCCATTGGATTCGTGAAGCTGCTCGGCGTAAGGACATATACATCGACCCTATATCATCAGAAGACAACATCTTGGATTTATTCACAAAAGCGCTCCCGTGACCAAGACTCGAAAAGCTTATAAAAGACATGGGTATGGCTCTCATGGTATAAAACAAAAGGGACTACGAATCCAGGGGGAGTGTTGATATTGGGATTCTACATATACTCATTCCTACCTTGATCGACATTTCCTTTTTTATCTTTTCTCTATTACTAATATACAATTTTCGTACCACCACACCTCAGTCACTTACCACCATATTTGTGGTTGCCTCTGAGGTGTGTATTCCTTATATAAAACCCCTACTCATATACTAACATATATTATCTACCTAGTAATATCTTACAATATTGTTTGACAGGTAGTTATCCAATTCAGTCACTTACCACCATATTTGTGGTCGCCTCTGAGTAATATCTTACGATATTGTTTGACAAAGATGAATACCTGATGTACTCAGATGGCATCAATTACTTATTCCTCATTGGATCATTGCTTTATGCCACCCAAACTAGGCCTGATATTCAATTTGCTGTCAGACTGGTAGCCCAGTTTGCCAGCAACCCAAGTGTGCCACATTTTGTTGCTTGCATGCAAGCAAATCCTTCGATATCTTAAAGGGATGAAGGATTTCTCTCTTCAAGGCTGGTAACAACAAAATTACACTCATTGGATGGAGTGATGCTAATTTGGCTGGCAATTCACATGACTGAAAATCAATTAGTGGATGGATGTTCAACATTAATGGAAGTGCCGTATCATGGTCATCCAAAAAGCAATTCGTTGTTGCAACGTCTACCGTGGAAGCCAAATATATTGCATCCTCAAATGCCACGCGCGAAGCCATCTGGCTTCAAACACTATTATCCAAATTGGTCTTCCATCAGATGAAAGCTACCATTATTGATTCAGATAGTGCAGGTAGCATTGCATTGCTCAACAACCCGGTATCACATTCTAGAGCAAAACACATTGATATTCGCTATCACTTCATCTGAGACCACATTACACTCAATAATATCAAGCTCAAATATGTTTCTACAAAAAACATGATTGCAGACGTGTTAACCAAGGCCCTTCCTTGTGAAGCATTTGTCAAATGCAGGGAGAAGCTTGGAGTCATTGATATTTGGTCATTGTCGAGTGGGAGTGTCGAGAGGTACACCAAATGACCTCATATTATTGTCATCCAGTCCGTAACAGTCGAGTCTTTTCAAGTCACTGTAAAACATATATTGCTTATACATGTCTTACCTTAGTAAATTAGGAGTATAAAGTAACATATAGACCTGGAGTTCGGACCATATCTGGTTCATCGAACTCCAGGTACGTTCACTTCAAACTTATACTCTAACGTGTACTTACATATTTGGTTCATCGAACTCCAGTGTATTAAATTACCTACAATATAATCCACCTATCATGCTGCGTCAGTCATGCAGGAGATCTGTAAGTTGTCCTTGCCAGCCTACCGTCATGACGATGATGATGATTTGGATTTTGACCGCCGACAAGCTACTACGTCGAGCTCGGTAGTTATTGTCCGATTGTTTGTATTTGTGATTCCGTGATCTATGGTGAATGTTTGTGTCGGCTGGTGTAATACTTGGTGGTGTGTTTCAGCAAATGGGCGTGACGATAAGTGCAATCTCTAGGTTGTCCATCTCTTCCCTTTTCTGCGCTAATTCCATCGCGTCATTGCTTCGTTTCGCATGAGGCTATTGTGCGCCTGCCTTGACTGCGAAGTCCTGCCTACCGTCATGATCACATTGTCAAGTAGGGACACTGAAATTGAACAAATGGCCTTGATGCTTTCATTCCCGATTGCATACATATTTTAAATGGAGACCCCGTTCGAGCAGTGAATTCGAGCTTGTAATTGTCCTACAGGCTTTCTGTCTAACTGCACGACGGAAGCCGTAATCGAATATCAAAGAAGCAATATCTCTAACTACTCCTGCAAAGCTTAGGATGCGGTTTCTTTGGTACGAATATCTTTGCCATGACACCTTGCGTGTGGGGATTGCTCATCCCGCACTCATTCACTTGTTTCCAGCAGTGATGAATGAACTATGATGACTGAGCTTTGTTTTGGGGTTGCGGGTTAGTCTCAGCCGACGAGTAACATTGATTCGGATTATAGAGAAGTTACCCAACAGAACCACTCCTGGAGTTCTTAATGACAAGTTGAGCAGAAAGTCGTGGGTGGGGAGATGAATCTGAAGCTATACCGTTATATTGTAAGCAGAGAGAGCCTTATAGAATCATTGAGCTACCTATAATCTGTCCTAGGATTTGACCGTACGAATCCTCCTACACAGCCAGCGGAACATGATCGTCTTTTCTTTCTACTTTGTATCAATATATCTGGATGACCGACCGGGAAGGTCAAAAAGGCAATTAGTAAATCAAAGTTGTCTCAAACTGGGTAAAATGTATCCTCACTACGAGTGAATAGAGAGAATACTGCCAACATAGGTGTAATTGGTGTCGTATACTTCGACAATCATCTGGCCGCTCTCCTGTGCTCGCAACCTTCTTCTCTTTCTCCTTCTCCTCCCTTGTCATCCACGTTCATTTGCTGCGTCACACTAAAGCCCATACCAATGCCGAGCCTGCGGTGGCTGCAGGTATGGGGGGCCGAGGGTTGACATTGGTGATAAGGTGGCGGAGGCATGGGGAGAGGTTAAGTACGACAACGACGAGATGGATTGCGATGATATGGAAGGCAGAAGAAGCATTCGGCGATCGAAGTCACTCGTCATTCCGATGGATGGAGCTCCCGACCCTGATGTTGAAACGGTGTAGGACAGACGGTGTGTGACATTTTAGATCCAGACATTGGCGATGAGATGCCGTCGTGTCCGTACTAATAATCTGCGCGGACAGATCCCTCGACTGACGCTGTAATTGGTGTTGCTGCAGGTCTTTTCGGATCACCTCGAACAAGTCAGGGACATGCACTATCAGGCTTCCCTTCTCCTTGCCCCTACAGGATTAAAACAGCACCTCAATCAGGTTCAGTCGTCTTTGCACCATAGATGAGCGGAAGCCTTGATGGAACAGAGGACTGTGTCGAGGAACACTTCTGCGTCTGTATGCGTTTCGGTGTGAGTCGTGGCGTCCATGTAATTCCTTTGTCATTGGCCTTATTTTCTTCACTGTTTTCGATTTGGCGCTCCGCGACCTGCAGGAAATTCGAGCTCTTCGTGATCATAATATTGCCCAAGCCCTTCCTTCAGGCCCACCCAGAAGGGAGTCCTAAATCTATTGCTGGATGTGGTGTGTGAGGTGCCAGAGATGGAATTGGCGGCAGTAGTGGTGTTAGAAAAAAGTTCAATTGTCGGAAGCGCATCATGTTATCATTTGTTACATAATGATAATTGATATGTACAGTGAACCACAACTCATGCGTTTTAGCAACAATCCATTTTATAACCGCTCGTTGGAAGAATCAGACCCAGCTTTATGGTCGCGACACGACATCGAAGCCCTTGTTGTCCCCGGACCTCCTTCATATCGCTCCCCAAGAGGACATGTTCCAGAGTTCACCCACCGTATGGCACCCCAGGAGATGATGGAAAGGCTGCAGATCACGAATTGTGAAATGGATACTGAACATCATCTATTCATGGACTTGTTTGAACTACTTGATTTTGTCATGCAAACTACTGGCGCTGACAGGCAGATTTCTACCATAAATTGTGGTGCTCGCACGCTCGCCGTCAATGGTGAAGACTTCAGTTCTCCATTTATCCTAGGCTGTGCAGCCAATGGATTACCGATATTTAACCTTACCAGCAACCTCTTGCGCTACGAAGAGCGTTGTGAAATGTTTGTTTCCAGATATGGAGTGCATCCCACAGGACGAAGTTTCTTCGGACGGGTTTGATGTCGCTGCTCTGATTGCACAGGCTAGGGATCGAAAGGAGTGGTCTGATGGACCGGATGGAGTTTACAAGGTATATCGAGTTCTTCAATTTCGAGCATGATATTGACTCTGGTTGCTTTTTAGGCTCATGTTATATATCCCACCGCCACGTACAAAAAATTAGTGCTATTGACTGGTTGGGTTCCGTACGCTATGGTCCCTGCTCTGCGGGAAGGTCACAAGATGCTGGAACCTATCACTCTCAGTCGCGAATTCATCGACATCCCTATCAATCCTGACAGTGACTGGAAAGGGATCGATCTTTTCCAGATCATTGCAGGCCTTATCGATGAAGGTGCTAAGCTCCCGGCTGCGTATGCACTATTTCTATGATTGCTAAACTTTTCGTCATCTAAAGAGTACCTCGTGCTGTATCACAATTGACCGTCGTGTTTATACAGAAAGGCCCTGATAGGCCTGATTGGTGAAGGCGCTAAGCTGTTAGCTGTATAGTTGCAGGGGTTTTCTTACCACTCATTCTCTCACTCTGTCACATGTACATATAATCCCTGCACCATCCTCAGAAATTTGTATCTTCATATATTCTTGTTATTTTCTGCAAAAATAGGCTCATCATATTCGATATGTCTCATGAGCTCTGCTGTAGGTCTGTGGTCCGAATAAATTTTCATAAGAGGGCAGCAACAAGTTCCTTGCTTACATAGCCATCATTCCTTCAAAGAAAGAATTTGCGAACTTAGTTGTTATCCCGAATGTGTCTCAGCAACAATCCCCTTTGTAACCGCTCGTTTGAAGCTTCCGACCCAGCTTTATGGTCACTACACGACATTGAATCCCTCGTTGTCCTGCTTCTTATCGTTCTCCAAGAGGACGTGTTCCACTTTCCTCCGACTATCCGCCACTGAGGAGGTATATCCAATACCTGCAGACAATGATTTACGAAAAGTACAGAGAACGTGACATATTCATGGAGTTATTCGATACGATCAACTATACCATGCGAATTATGACTGACAGACAGACTCATGTCATAAACTGTGGTTCTGACGAGATCGCGGTCAATGGCGAATATTTCAGTATTCCATACAATCTAGGCTGTTCAGTCAATGGCTTACCTATATTTCATCTTATTAACAGCTACGCCCGCTATGAAGAGGCGTCTACAAGGTATATTGAGCTCTTCAATCTCGAGCATGATATTCACCCTGGTTGTTTTTTAGCCTCACGTCATGTATCCCACTGCCACATACAAGAAATTAGTGCTTTTGACCCATGTCATCGCAATCCATCTCGTCGTTGTCGTACTTAACCTCTCCCCATGCCTCCGCCACCTTATCACCAATGTCAACCCTCGGCCCCGCATACCTGCAGCCACCGCAGGCTCGGCATTGGTATGGGCTTTAGTGGGACGCGGCAAATGAATGTGGATGACAAGTGGTTGGGTTCCGTCTGCTACGGTGTACGGAGAGGAGGCTTGGGAAGCAAGGCGGAAGTATACGATGCTGAACTGACAGGACTAACACAAGCTGCGAACGAGGCAACCAACTACTCGAGAAGGCACGAAGTAATACGGCACATACATATCTATGCAGACAATTCAGCAGCGGTAACGAACATCTATGAACCGAAGGAGAAGGCAGGACAGAAGGAAATGGTTAGATTCACAGCACTCATTGACAGGTTCCTTGACGGCGACCCCGAAAGGACGGTCCACGTTGAATGGTGCCCAGGCCACGAAGAAGTCCCAGGAAACGAGAGAGCCGATGAAGAAGCCAAAGAAGGAGCGCGAATATGGGCACAGGACCACACAACAATGTCGCATGCAAAGCGTGACTCAAAAAAGAAGACGATGGAGAAATGGAGACGCGAGTGGATCAGGTCACCCCCAGTGGGCGGCTTTGCGATAGCAAATAAATTTCCCCCGGCATGGAAGCCCAGAGAACACGTATGGGCGACACCACGGGAAGTCTTCAGCAGGTAAACGCAATGTAGAACAAAACACGGATTCATTGGTGAGTACTATGCCCGCTTCGTACCTAACGAACAGGTAGGTTGCCCATGCGGAGAACCGTACCAAACGAGAGAACACATTATACGAGAATGCCAACAATACGAAGAATACAGGAATATACTTAGAGAAGCAGACGAAAACCTCGACATCGGCAACCTACTCGGGTCAAAGGAAGGACTAAAAGCGATGACGAAATTCCTGGAGAAAACAGGAGCATTTACGAAGACTGGCGTGCCACACGGAAGGCCGCGAAAACCGATGGCAGAAGACGAAGAAAATGAGAGGGAGAGGGAGGGTGGAGAGGGAGACGAAGAAGAAAGGGCAGGAGAAGACTGATCGGAGGACTCGGACTCGGAGGGCGAAGACGGGGAGGAGTGGGAGGGGTAGGGAAGGAGGGAGGGAAGGGGATATAGGAGATATCGGGGAGGACAGGACAACAAACGACAAGATACCACGAAGATTTGCAGACAAGAGAGGAGTCGTCGAAACAACGGGGCACAGAGAACCCGAGGTGCAGGGGGAGAGTAGGGAAGACGGGATGCAAAGGGATTGGACACTGAACTTAGGTTAAAACAGCACCGCGACTGACGAACCGACATCACGGACACTCTACCAATACGCACAAAGACGAACCTTGCCGACAAACAAGCCAGCGAAAACGCAGATAGGCAATGCATGGATCAAAACTCCAGAACGCAAATTTAGAATACCAATTACTATAACTCAAAATCAGTAGGAGTGACGAGACAGCCACCCCCGCTTCTTAGCTCAGTATTGTAGCTTGCCGGCGGTTAAATTCTATTCATTCATTCATTCATTCATTCATTCATTCATTCATTCATTCTGTCTGCTACGGTCACTGCTCTCCGGGAAGGTCGCAAGATGTTCATCGAGTTAGAGCTCTGCCATATTTTGGAGCTATGGGATCCTGACTAAACAGTCGTGCCAAGAAGCCAATGCATATATACAACACACAAACGTGGATTTTTATCTGGATTTGGTCGTGGTAATTAGCGCGCTCAGTGACTATGCATGCCAGGAAAGGCGGTGATGCTTCTTTCTCTTCCACTCTTTTCTTTTTCGAGTTTTTGTCAGCATGAAACATCACGATACTTTTTATAGCGGAAGATATTTATTTGGTTTGGAATTGTAATGAAGACACAATCTATGGGAACCTCATGTACGCAGGTGAAATGTTGGAAGAAAATGCAATCATTTAGGGAAGTGTGCAACTTGATCATACTCATAGCCAATTCTGACAACATGGAAAGCGATGAAGAGGATAATTTTTGCTGCTTCTTTTCGGCCAGGTGGAGTGTCTAGATGATGCGCTTGGGTGACATGAAAGTTTTGAAAGTTGAGCCTTGTTTTCCTCTCCGTGGGTGCTGCGACTCCGAGCTGGGAAAATGGACCGAAGAGAGAGGTGAGCCAGCGTTCCTTATAGGTTACCCAGCATGCTCTGAAGTGCTTCCCATTGATGCAGATCACATAAACGGTCCTATCCTTCTTAGGAATATCCTTGTAAGCATTAGCAGCATTTGATTGCTTGTATGCAAGCGCGATTCGATACATCTGAGCATTAAGCTGAGCTATATGTTGTGGTAGAATGTGTATCCCGTGACGACGCTTGACTTCAACTTCGCTGATAACAACGACTTTGGGAGATCGAACTGTGGAATCGGAGAACGTTCTGACAACGATACTGCCGTCTGTCCAACAAGTGTAAGTTCCTAAGGTGGTTGGTATCTTGTGATACTTGCTTGGAGAGCGTTTTACTGCAGGAAATGGCTTTCCATTAGTAGTATCTCCATTTTCCTGAGTCGCCATAAGAACCATCCTAATGAATGCAATAGCGGTATCATTTGTTTCGGCTTCGTCGATGATGTGGGCCGCGTCTTCCTCTATCGTGTCAAATTCATCATATTCGAAGGTGGGGTCTGCAGGGTCTGTTGCTTCTCCAGAACTCTCTGCGTAGTTTATCGCCTTCCTCTTTCGTAGTCTGTCGGCCCAACGCACGGCATAGTCAGTCTTCAGATTCTCTGGGAGCGGCGTTCTCAGAATGCTAGCAAGACCGCAGTAGAAAGCCACTGATTCACTAGCTCCTTTCATTTTGAGTCTTTTGAGAATCTCTGCATCTGGGAATTGAAGCTCTGGTTTGTTCAGTGCCTCCAAAAGCCCAGAGAGGCTTTCTGACATAAGACGTGCAACCTCCGCCTCGATATCGATCAAGTGGAAAGACCAAAATGAGGCCATTTGAATAAGAACCCCTAATTGAAGGAGATCGTTTCCTGCCCACAAACTACCTGACCTGTTGCCATAGTTTCTGGAGGGGATAGTAGAATTGTGTCGAACCAAAAACTCTCTGAATTGACCCTTGCCCGATGGATAGTTCGCCTCACGATTGGATTCGCGGCTTCGGTCTGACAACTGAACCCGAGATGAAAAGGGTATCTTGATAATGTCATCGGTTTTCGACGCCATATTTGCAAAGAGTGCGAGGATCAAGGGCGAGGAGACAGAGAATAAAAACTGAACGTTAGGCCAACCTTGGAGTGGTATTTATCTGACAGCCGCTAGATCGGGAACAAATGTTGGCCAATGTTCTTTGATACCAGGAATAACAAAGCAGTTGTAACTGAGGGAGGCGGCCATTGACACAAAGGGGCAAGTGAGATGAATTGGACGATACCAATCCCATTCTTCCGACAATTACAATTAGCTTGTTCAAAGCGGAACTTGTTTGTTCACTGAGTAACAAAGGGCCTTACGAGTCATAGGATCAATTAGAATAAAAAACAAAAGTGGAATTGAACGACAAGGTTTGCTGAATTGTACAATGTCAGTCGAAACATGCTTCAAGTGGCGTCGACAAAAGAGAACGTTTTGAAGCGTCTTTAAGTGGAACAAAGGAAAACTACAAAGACCTTGCTTAGTCATCAAAATTGATCAATGGTTCAAAAATGAGAGAAACACCTTGAATTCAGATCGAAAGTCCCACTCATGCCCCTCACTAACAATCCTCTCTATAACCGCTCGTTCGAGGAATCCGACCCAGCTTTATGGTCACAACATGACATCGAAGCCCTCGTTATCCCCGCTTTGCATCGTTCTCCAAGAGGATGTATTCCACCTCTCCCCGACCCTGTGCCACTGAGGCGCTATATACAATACCTGCAGATGATGATATCTGAGAAGTACAGCGAACGTGACATATTCATGCAGTTGTTCGAAATCATCGACTTTACAATGCGCCGAATTGGCACAGACAGGCAGACTCCTGTCATAAATTGTAGCTCTGAAGAGATCGCGGTCAACGGCGAATATTTCAGTATTCCGTCAAATCTAGGATGCTCAGTCAACGAGTTACCTATATTTCATCTTACTAATAGCTATGCGCGCTACGTAGAGCGTCGTCAGCTGATTCCGGATTTGGAGAATATCCCACAGGATGAAGTTTCCACGGATGCGTTTGATGTAGCTGCTTTGATAGCACAGGCTGGCGATCAGAAAACGTATTCTTGTGGACCAGATGGAGTCTACAAGGTATGTCGAGCTCATTTTCGAGCATGATATTCAACCTGGTTGTTTTTTAGGCTCACGTCATGTATCCCACCGCCACGTACAAGAAATTGGTGCTTTTGACTGGTTGGGTTCCGTCTGATACGGTTGCTGCTATCCGGGAAGGTCGCAAGATGTTGGAACCTATTACCCTTAGTCGCGAAGTCATCGACATCCCTACGGATCCTGACTGTCGCTGGAACGAAATTGACCTCTTCCGAATCATTGCAGGCCTTATCGACGAAGCTGCCAAGCTTCCAGGATTGAGTTCTACAACCGTTGCTTGACTTGTATCAATTCAAAGAGTACCTGGTACCTTGTTATAATTGCTCGTTGTATTACTTTCAGTTGCGAAATCATCAACGTTCCTACTGATCTGACTGTGACTTCAACGAGATTGACTTCTTTCAAATGATGCAGGCCTTATTGATGAAGGCGCCAAGCTTCCGCAATCAAGTTCTACAACTGATTGACTTCTCAACGTTCAACCTCATCAAGGTAAAGTCAAGTACTCTCCTGTTGGGACAGAAAC
>JAGGAP010000560.1:0-18761 GCA_017657235.1 Termitomyces sp. T73sscA
CATCCCAACCTTCAGGCAAATGAGTTACAGGAATAGATTGAGCAGCAATAGGCTGATTGTGTAGAGGAGCATTTCTTCCTTCAAGTGACAGGAATAGCCACAGTAGGTTGAGCTGCAATAGGCTGATTGACTGGTCTCCCCCTTGCATGTGCAAAAGCAGGTAAAGGTGGTACTATTCTAGGTATAGGATTTTGTAAAGGAGCATCCCATCCTTCAGGTAAATGAGTAACAGGAATAGCCACAGTAGGTTGAGCTGCAATAGGCTGATTGACTATAGGAGCAGGTAAAGGTGGCACTATTTCAAGTATAGAAAATGGATCATCAGCAGCTGCAGGCTGCCTAATAGGTCTTTCTGAAGAGCTAGAAGCAGTTTGGTTGACACCCCCAGATCTTATAGCCTCAGATCCAGGTTCAATATGAAGTGGTGGTACATTGATTTAATCAGAAGATCTATTACCTCTAGCACGATGACCATCAGGATCAGTCATTTGTAGCTGCTCAAGCCTTCTTTGATTCCTAGTTTGTTGCCTTTGACTTTCAGAAGTACTTGGTTCAGAAGGAGTAGTTGAAGATTGCCTGAATTATTAAGTTTTGAGCATTTAAATACTCCCAAAACATTTAAAATCACTTACATGATGAGATATCTATATCAATCAAACAGTAAAAATAATCATTGTATAGTGTGGCAACAACTTTGAAAGTAACTAAAATCAACATCAGTCAGTCAGTAAAGGTTCAAAATCACTTACAGGATAAGATATCTATGCTCAATTCAATGTGTGTCAATATCAATCAATCAGTAGAAGTACTTACTTTGTAGTGTGGCAACAACTTTGAAAGTAATTAAAATCAACATCAGTCAGTCAGTAAAGGTTCAAAATCACTTACAGGATTAAATATCTATGCCTAATTCAATGTGTGTCAATATCAATCAATCAGTAGAGCCACAACTTTAAAAGTGACTAAATTCAACATCAATCAATCAGTAAAGGTTCAAAATCACTTACAGGATAAAATATCTATGCAAAATTTAGAGTTTATCAAAAAAGTCAATTAGTGGGAGTACTTGCTTTGTAGTGTAGCAACAACCTGGGTTGTTGGATAGGTGAGAAGAACCATGGGCACAAAAACATTACTCAGTTTTAAATTTGAATGTCAGCTGGCTCCCTTTTGAACCCAGCTTGTTAGATAATAATTTACCTAAGCATGACCAATTTTTTTAGTCAGTCATCAATTTTCAGGCATTGTTGCATTATATAAAGACAAGATGCGCTGTGTGCCTTTGGCATGCAGCTAGCATCACGTTGGGAGCTTTGCCTCCAAACCCCCCCATACACAGCCTCTACCCTAACCTCACTTTGTTTGATTAAAGCTCTAAGTATATATAAGTAACTCAGCCTCCACTCCAACCTCACTTCATTTGGTTAGGGCTCCAAGTATGTATAAGTGAGTGACCTCCACCCCAACCTCACTTCATTTAGTCAGGGCTCCAAATATGGGCTTAGTCCCAGCCTCAACCTCACTTCGTCTGATCAAGGCCTTGCATTTCCATACTCAGTCTTTAATCCCAGCCTCAACCTCACTTTGTTTAGTTAAGGCCTTGAATTTCCATATTCAGTCTCAATCAATTTACATCTTAATTAGCCTGACCTTAAGTTAATCTGAATACAATATTTGCTACTCTAATATATACAATTTACGATGTTGAAAATGACAACTATGTAAGTAATTCTATTTACGACTGTAAACCATTCAAGATCTCTTAATATACAATATTGCAAGTTTTCCAAGCTGTATTTTCTAGCAACAAAATCACTTTGAATCTGTTTCCTAATGTGCATCTGGAAAGAGCCACATAAAGTTGTCTATGTAAGAAGACAGGTAATCTAAGATCCAATCCAATCTGTTTGACTGATTGTCCTTAAGATATGTTGATGGTTATAGCAAAGGCTAATCAGACTGGAAATTGTCTTCTGCATAAAGGTATAAGCAAATCCTTTTTAGAAGCATCCAGATTGATTCTTGGAATCAAAACTGTAGACCTGATTTTAGTGACAATCATTCTTGTCTCATTGCAAAGTCCTTTAGTTGAATCCAGTTTCTGAGCAGCATAATAGGAACACCAACTTTTAGAGCTAATTTGGCCAAAAGCAATCCACTGGCAATCAAAAAGTTGAGATATTTGCAAGGCTTTTGATCTTCTACCTTCAATTTACTAATGCAAAAAGCCAAGTTACATTGCCTCTTATATAAGAAATTCCATATATATTTTATTTTTTTGTGAATAAAAAAGCAGCTATTATTGATTGGTTTTCTTTTCATTTACTAAAAAACACCAAACAAAGAAGTATAGGTATATTACATCATAAAATAATATCAGCTAAAAACTATAGAATAAATGCAAAGAAGGTAAATAAATAACAACCAAAATATGCTGCTCTTATGCTTTGAGAAAAAACTATACTCAGATTCTGAATTGAAATTGAAATGAGCCAATTGAATAGGCTGCTAAGCAAAGGCCATACTCAGATGAACATGGGTTTCAAGCCTAGTATCTCATTTGGACCTTTGCTCTCCTCCCCAATGCAAGGCTCCATTCAGCCTTCAATGCTACTGATGCAAAAAGCCAAGTAATTTTGCCTCTTATCTACAAAACTATAGAAAGGACAACTTGGATTTCAAACTTGGATTAAAAAGCTCAGCCCTATCATATAATAAATAATTTTACAGTGATTTAGGCTTTAAGGTCTCTAATTTGTTTTATGAATAGATACATAACATGATAAAATAAACAACAACATGGGTACACTGTATAGGAAAGGCCATACTTAAGTTACAAACTCAGATTGAAACTTCAAACCCAGCTCCATAGAATGCAATAACTTGTGAGAACTACTTTAAACTCAGCTTGTTAGGTAATAATTTTATATAAGTGCTGACCAATCCACCCACAAAACTTGCAACTTTACAATCATCAGTAGATCACTCCCATGGGTGTAAATTTCCATGAAACAGTTGTTGCATTCTATATAAATTTTTCTATTTAGGAAATTTTCGGAGTTTTCACTATTTAGATTAGGGTTATTCTTTTTTTGTTGTTCTGTATAGTTGTTTCCCATGCTTCTGGGGCCCCAGAAGCATCATACCTAGCCTAGAAAGTCTCCAGACTTGTTTTCTTTGGATCTCCCTCTGCCAGGTGAGTAGTTGCTACAGTACTGCTTATATATCTTCTAATATACTTTGGATCTCCCTCTGCCAGTTGTGTGACTGAGCCACAGCCTCCAGAGGTCACCTTTACAGCAGAACAAGTCTCTAGGTTTCAGTCTGAGAGCCTCCTTTAGCTTGCTTGAATCTCTTCTTGTTCCTTCAAGTTCCTCCCTCACCAGATTGCCTCCTGCTACTACACAGTCTCTATGACCCAGCTAGCTACTCCAGGTGTTCCCTTGAACACTTCTGCCCCTGAGAATGAGGCCCAGAATTGCTTACTTGTTCTAGAGACTCAGGTGCAGACTACTCAAGTTTCTTTGACTCTTCATACTACCAAACTCGCTGGATTGCATTAGGCCACAGACACCATCTCCTATTCCCTTTAGGCCCACTTAGAGCACCTTCCTCCACCTCCTACTACTCCTCAGGCACCCTCTGCCTCTATAAAATTGACTCTAGCCCCTTGCTTTGAGGCTTTCCTTGCAACTTAGGCCAAAATCCCTTGTCCTGCACTCTCAAATGCTTATAATGGTAATCAAGCAATGAGTCAATGTTTCCTTCAGTCTTGCATTACATATATTCAGCTGAGTAGTGAGGCCTTTGCTTCTGATGCACTGAAGATTGCCTGGATTCTATCTTATATAAAGACTGGCTGTGCATTGACATATGCACTCCAAGTTTTTTGTTGTTTAAGTAAAGTAACTAGTTTTACTAGCTGGGAGAACTTTAAGAAGGATTTTTGAGCTGAGTTCTTTCCTCTAGACCCTGCTAAGACTGCAGCCTTGTCTCTCCATGACTATGACCAGTATGGTCAAGGAAAGCAATCTTTGGATAAGTATATTGACTTCTTCCAGGCATTGGTAGAGCAGGCTGGTTATCTCAATAGTCTGCAGCTTTGCCTCACTTTCAGAGATGGCCTCCACTCCACCCTTATGGATTGGATTAATAGCCTTGCTGAGGGTTGACCAAATAACAGCCAGATTGAGACTTAATATAAGGTGGCTAAAGATCAGCAGCTTATGGAGTTGAAGCAAGAGTTGCAACATCCTTATTTCTCTAGTGCTGCCCACCACCCTTCACCTCCCATGTGCTCTGTTTTCCCTACTCTACCTTCTGCTTGCATACCTACTCTACCTGTGTTATCATCTGCTCCAGCTTGTACTCTTCCTCAGGGTGTGCCCATGGATATTAATGCCTTTTGTCAATGCTCCACAACTCCCTTGCTATGCTACTGCTGTAGAAAGCCTGGCCATTTTGCATGTTATTGCCCTCAGGGACTGGTTGTATGCTATTTTTCTTTATCTGAGCAGGAAGAGCTTCTTTTACAGCTCCTTGCTGCCAAGAATGCCACTAGAAACCCTTTTCCAAATGCTCTTCTGGTAGCGCCTTCCTTATCCAAGCTAGCTCCAGCCGCTCTCCTTTCTATGTCAAAGGAGAATTTTTAATTGAGCAGCAAATAAGTTGTATGCCTCTATTGCCTAGTGCTAATTGGTTTGCCTATTTGTCAGTAGAATCTTTCAATACACCTCTTGCTATTGACAACTTGCTGGCTGAGATTGTAAGCCCCTCCTTTGCTATACAAATTACTGCTCTAGACAAAGTCTCATTTGAGACTTGCTCTTCTCCTCCTCCTTCCCAGTGCTCATGTGTTCCACATTGGGAATAATGTTTACCTTATTGCTATATGGTTGCTTCAACTCCATCTTCTAATTTACTACATCTAAAGGTGGAGATTGAAACCACTGACACTCAGCAGAGCCAGAGCCTAGTGGCTCTACTGGACAGTGGCACTACTGGACTCTTCCCTAGATGCCAACTATGTGGAACAACATTGACTTACAACCTGGCCCCTCTCTCATCTCATTCCAGTCTAAAACATTGATGGCATACTCAATGAAGCTGAATCTATCTGCTCAGTGGTAGATCTTGTTTTTTGCTATTGCACACACTCAGAGTGAGCTGTATTTGCTGTCACTAGCCTAGAAAAGCAAGATATGATACTTGGATTCACTTGGCTTTGTGACCACAATCCAGAAATTGACTGGGCTAAGAGTGAGGTGCACATGAGCCAATGCCCTTGTTGTTGTTCCACTTGTGCTGAGGAAGCGCAAGTAGAGCATAGAGCATTGGTTCATGAGTGTGCTGCTATGTGTGCTTATCATATAGAGCATTTCTCTTTTGCTGATATTGATCTGCTGAATCCTCCTCCCTTGGCATTCCCTTATAGAAAGGCCCTCTATGAGGACATCTGAGGTGTAGTGTGTGAAGCCCAGCTAGAAGATGGATGTGAAGGCAAGTTTGTATGCACTCAGGACTCAGAGTCTCCAGACAGTGCTATTGAGGTAGATAATAGGATCTATGTGGCTACTCTCCAACCTCTGCCAATGACTGCTGAGATTAGGGCTAGTCAGATGTCTTCATAGCATCTAGTCCAAGTCTTTGCAGCCAACTCAGCATCTAAGTTGTTCCAAGATGCTATTTCTCATCACTTTGAAGACTTTAAGGATGTATTTTCCAAGGCTTCATTCAACACTCTTCCAGAGCACAAGTAATGGAATCATGCCATTGAGCTCATTCCAGATGCAGAGCCATTTAGCTGCAAGGTATATCTTCTTGCTCCTTGTGAGCAGGATGAGCTAGATGCATTCTTGCAGGAAAATCTAGTCTCTAGTCAAATACATCCCTCAAAGTCTCCCATAGCCTCTTCAGTCTTCTTCATCAAGAATAAGGATGGATCTCTTTGTCTAGTTCAGGACTATTGAGTTTTGAATGCAATAACAGTGAAGAATTGCTATCCCTTGCTACTTATTTCCAAGCTTGTCAACAACCTTCAAGGTGCATGCTACTTTACAAAGTTGGATGTCTGCTGAGCTACAACAATGTATGCATCAAGAAAGAAGATGAGTAGAAGGCAGCTTTTTGAACTAATTGCAGACTTTTTAAACCTTTGGTAATGTTTTTTGGCCTCACCAATAGCCTTGCATTTTCTAAGATTTTATTGCAGAAGGTATTGTTTGTATCTGCCTTGATGACATTTTGATCTACACCCAGACATCAGATGAGCATCAACAAGTGACACACATTGTACTGATGGACTGCCTCTGCCAGCACCAGCTCTATTTCAAGCCTGAAAAGTGCAAGTTTGAGCAGACTAAGGTTGAATACCTTGGGCTGATCTTTTATGGGATAGCCAAGATGGACCCAGTCAAAGTGGCTGGTGTGGCAGAGTGGCCAGTGCCAAAAAACAAGAAGGAAGTACAGGCCTTCTTGAGCTTCACCAACTTTTACCAAAGGTTCATTCAAGACTTCTCTCATTATGCATGTCCTCCTTTTGACCTCACTATTAAGAATACTGCATAGTGTTGGAAAGCAGTGCAGCAAACTGCCTTTGATGCCCTCAAGCAGGCTGTAACTTCACAGCACATCCTCCTCTTCTCTGATAATGACTCTCCCTTCCAAGTTTGAAGCAGACAGCTCTAACTTTGCTACAGGAGCTGTTTTGTTGCAACTGTCTAAGAAGGATGGTAAGTGGCACCCTGTGGCCTTCTATTCTAAGAGCCTTGATGCTGTGGAGTATAATTATGAGATCCATAATAAGGAGATTTTGGCCATTATTTGATTTCTTGAAGAATGGCAGCACTTTCTTGAGGGCGCAAGGCACAAGTTTGAAGTTTGGACCAATCACAAAAACCTCAAGTACATTTAGACAGCTAAAAAACTAAACCACCAACAGGCTCAATGGTCTCTGTACCTGGCCAACTTTGACTTTTCACTGCACTATCAACCTAGTCAGAGCATGAGTAAGTCAGATGCACTATTTTGATAAGCTGACCACAGCTCAAGAGCAGACAACAACAGTAACATTGTTCTCCTCAAGCCTGAGCTCTTTGCTATTCATGCTCTAGAAGGTGTAACTGTCCAAGGAGAGGGGATGAGCATTCTCCAAGACATTTGTTGGGATAACTGGGAAGGTGCATAGAATAATGTAGCAGCTAAGGCCCCCATGGCTTTGCATGCTAACTAGACCTGTGGGGTGAAGTCAGTACATACAGACAAGTGGGCCTTGGAAAATAGTCTTTTGACCTTTTGGAGGCACATTTATATTCCAAATATACTTGAGCTCAAAAGGCAGATTGTGCAGCAGCATCATAACTCTCAAATTGCTAGGCTTCCAGGTAGATGGAAGACCTTAGAGCTGGTCTCTTGCAACTACTGGTGGCCTCAGATGTCACACTACATTAGCTTCTACACTAGTACCTGTGACCTCTGCCTCCAAACTAAACCCAGACACCAACCTCCTATAGGTCAGCTTCATTCTCTGCCTATTCCTGCTAAGTGCTGGAGTGTTGCTTCTATGGACTTCATTGTGGAACTGCCAGACTCTTATGAGTATGATGCTATCATAGTTGTAGTTGACCTTTGCAGAAAACAAGCACACTTTATCCCTACTCATACTACTTGCTCAGCTATGGATGCAGCCAACTTATACTAAAAGAACATCTAGAAGCTGCATGGTCTGTCTAATGCTTATATATCTGATTGAGGACTACAGTTTGTTTCTGAATTCACAAGAGAGCTATACCGGCTGCTCAATGTGAAGCTCCACACTTCTACTGCTTATTACCCTTAGTCTGATAGTCAGACTGAGCGAGTCAACCAAGAGCTTGAGCAGTACCTCTGGCTATTTTGTAATGAGAGGCAGGATGACTGGAATGAGCTACGACCAAATGCTGAGTTCCAGTATAACAACCATGTCCATGCAGCTACCAAGATGTTACTCTTCTTCTTGCATACTGATTGATACCCACAAATGGGATTTGAACCTTGGGGACAGCCCTCAAAGAATGAGTTTGTCAACAAGTTTGTGGATAGGATGAAGGCAGCTCAGGAAGAGGCCAAGGCCAAGAAGGACATGGCACAATATTACAATTATAGACAAACTCCAGCCCCTTTATATAAGCCTAGAGACCAAGTCTATCTAGATGCATCTGATATTGCCACTACACTACTCTCTCAGAATCTGTTTCATTGTTGGCTGAGGCCATTCCTAGTAGAACAGCAGGTTAGTCCTCTTGCCTACTGACTCAAGTTGCCAGTTGGAATGCACTGGCTTCACCCAGTCTTCAATGTGGTTAAACTGACTCTTGCTCCTAACAACCCAATTCCTAGCCACTGTCCTTAGCCACCACCATCACTAGTCTTGATAGACAATGAAGAGGAGTATGAGGTGGAGATAATCTTGGACAGCTGTCTATTCCAATGCAAGCTCCAATTCAAGGTGAAGTAGAAAAGCTATGGAATTGAAGATATCTCTTGGGAGCTACAGGATAATGTCCATGCCCCAGCACTAGTTCAAGAGTTCTATTGACAGCATCCTAGGACTTCCCATGCTATTTGAGGCCTTTGTCCTGCTTCTAAAGTGGACCAGGCTATCCAAAACTACTTCTATCCAGTATCTTAAGATGCTGCATGCTAAAAAGAAGGTGATATCAGAAGACTCTTTATTTCTTGCCTCTTTTCCCCTTCTCCCACTCTTATTTCTCCCCTTCCAAAGGTTTTTATCTATGCTCCTTCTTTAGCCCTACCCATTGGCTCCACTCCCAGCATCCAAGGTGCTCTGATTCTGGAGTTATGGCTCAGACAAAGTGGCCCTCCTAGCACTGCCAACACTTGGCTTATATAATTGGAGTTTACCTGGCTTAAGTAATCCAAGTTCTCCCAGCTTAGGTAACCGGAGTTTTCCTGGCTTATGTAAACAGAGTTTTCCTGCTTGCTTGTATAATCATGTTATTTTTTCATTTAGGCAATTTTCGGAGTTTTCACTATTTAGATTAGGGTTATTCTTTTTCTGTTGTTCTGTATAGTTGTTTCCCATGCTTCTGGGGCCCCAGAAGCATCACACCTGGCCTAGGGAGTCTCCAGACTTGTTTTCTTTGGATTTCCCTCTACTAGGTGAGTAGTTGCTACAGTACTGCTTGTATATCTTCTAATATACTTTGGATCTCCCTCTGCTAGTTGTGTGACTGAGCTATAGCCTCCAGAGGTTGCCCTTACACTATGTGGCTGTGGCATTGATGACTTGGTCACATTAGCCCATGCACAATCATATCTATGATAGATCAAAATCTCATAACTAGAGTCAATATTAAACTACCTCATGAATTTAATTGCCTTTGCAGCAGTTGCACCCAAGGGCAAATCTATTTTTCTGCCTCTCCCTGATACAAGCCAAACTCAGTACAACAAAAACAAACAAACTTCTGATTATAGATCTTACTGGCTCTATGAGTGTGCCTACTTAGAATGGCAAAAATTATGCTCTTGTGATAGTGGAAGTGAGTTGACGTTATCCAACCAGCTCACTTCTGCAAAATAAGGACAAAGTTTATTCAATCATATGAGATAATATTTCCTGACATAAATGCAAAGGTAGTAAACTTGTAAAAATCCTCAGAACCAACAATGGCACTGAATTTGTAAATTCTTTGATGAGAGACTTCTGCAAGCAAAACAGTATAATTCATCAAACTACAAACTCCTATCACCCTCAGCAAAATGGTATTGCTGAGCAGACAATTGCTATTGTAATAGAGATGGTCAGAAGTATGTTGCATGCCTCCAGAGGTATTTCTATACACTGTTATCTGCATTCCATCACACCTTCTTCTGCCTTCTAGGGGAAGATTCCATATACTCAATAGTATAGACAAAAGCCTGACTTATCTCACATTAAAATTTTTGGTTCAATAGAATGGGCATATATGCCTAAGGAGGTTTGCTAAGGAAAACTGGAGTCATATGCAGTAAGAGTAAGGGATGTTGGAATGGTAGATAGACAAAACAAAAGGTTACAAGTTGGAGGACTTGGAGAATGGCAGAGTTATAGCATCAAGAGATGTTGAGTTTTATGAGGACAATACACTTAGTGAGTTAGCATGTCTGGATCTTGGGCTTACCAGTTCAACTCCAGAAGAGATTAATAATTTCATCAATACTGCTGTTTATTCTGAGTCTAACAAAGCACTCAAAATTACAATCCCTGGACCTTCTTCTAAATCTGAAGTCAAAGTCAAAAGACAATTAGTGGATGAAAACCTCCTGGATGATGAAGTTGACAACAATACCTCCATCAGAGATTTACAATATCCAACCAATATGCCTATGCCCTCTACACCACCTCATAACACTACTCCAACAGTACCTCCAGTGCCTCATAAGAATACTAAATGGGCAGATCTGCCTAAAATGAACTATTGACATGCACAAAACATCTTCCAATTAGATATCAACAAGATCATGTTGATGATAGCAATGAACCCATCCATCACATGGCCTTCATTGCCATTTTGGATTCCCATGTCAAAAAGCATTGAAATCCCCACAGTCTGTTGACTAGCAGAAACTCATTGATGTCGAGTACAATCAACTGCTTTGCAAAAAAGTGTTTGAAGAAGTTGAGGATTTATCTTTTAGCAAAAGAGCTGTGGAAAGTAAAATTGTTTTAAAGGTAAAACTCAATGAAAATGGAAATCACTCAAAATACAAAGCATGCATTGTTGCACAAGGCTTTTTCCAAATTCCTGGTATTGATTATAACAATATGTTTTCCTCTATTGCAAAATTTGCTACATTACAAGTATTCCTTGCTTTAGCTGCAACCCTCAATCTTGAAGTGCATCAAATTGATGTAATTGGAGCATATCTGGAAGGAAATCTTGATGAAGAAATATACATGAAGGCTCCCAACAGAATAGAAAAAACCAAATACTGGAAACTACTTAAAGCCATCTATGGCCTTAAACAGGCAGGTCTTAAGTAGAAGGAAAAATTACATGATGTACTCATGAGTTTAGGTTTTGAACCCTCTCATGCCAACAACTGTCTTTACATCTTGCACTCAAAAGGACAAATTATACTAATTGTAATGATCTATATCAACAACATGGCAATAGCTAGTAAAAACCTTTGCAAAATCATCTCTTTTAAACAGAGTGTAGACAAACAATTTGACATTATCGAGTTGGATGAAGTACACTATCTTTTAGGCCTCCAAATCACAAGGAACTGACCAAATCAAATCATCTACCTCAACCAATCAATTTATATTGATTCTATTCTTGACCAATTCAGCATGAACTTCTGTCTCCCAGTTACTATGCAACTACCCACTAATCATAATTTATTGCAAATGCAATCCCCTCATTTTGAGAAAGACTAAGAAGATTACAAAGTCTACGCAAATGGACTTAATTACCATTTTTTAGTCAACTTGCTACTTTATGCTATACAGACTCATTCAGACATCCAGTTTTTGGTCAGCCTGCTAGCACAATTCTCTGACAACCCCAGTATTTCTCACCTTGCAGATTCAAACATGTCCTGCAATATCTAAAGGGAACTAAAGCTTATAGTCTAAAATTAGATGGGCTAAAAAAGGACAAAGTTTCACTTGTAGGCTAGAGTAATGCTAACTGGATGCAGGATCAGTATGACAGACAATCTGTCAGTGAATAGTGTTATGACATCAATAGCAGTCTTGTTTTGTGGTATTCAAGGAAACAATTAGTTACTGCTACCTCTACAGTTAAAGTGGAATATATTGCATCAGCCAATGCAACACAAAAAGCCATTTGGCTTCAAAACCTCTTAAAAGATCTCAACTTTGAACAAGTTGAAGCTACAATCAATCATATGGATAATACTGAAAGCATTGCTTTGTCCAAAAATCCAGTTGGACATTTACATGCCAAACACATCAATATTTGCTTCTATTTTATTTGCAAGCACATCAAATTGACGCAACATATTGCAGAACAAAATATATTTGAGTATTGTAAGTACAGTTAACTGGAGACAGAAATCAGAGATGATTCTGCTTCCAGAGTATAAATAGTTTAAATAGGGTTGTACTTAAGAGCCATGTGGTGCTTAGTGTGTAATATGAGCATAATGTATGAGTAATAGATGAAAAAGGATTTAAAAAAGAAGAGAGCAAATGAAACATATGTTTATGACAATAGAAATTTGTAATGAAGCAATATGTGTGCTTCAGCTTGAGCTGTCCATCACATTCCTTCATCACTCCTACTTGAAGGCAGCTCAGGCATAATTACTCTGAATTGTGTACAATGTTCCATGAAGGTTTGTCATGGTAAAGCTTTTGTAAGTATGTCAGCTATCATATCTTGAGTGGATATGTACTTGAGTTTGATGTTTTTGTAAAAAATATGTTTGTAAATAAAATAGAAGTAAATGTCAATATGTTTAGCTTGTGAATAATACTTCCTATATTGTTGGTATGAATTATTGTGGCCTTGATCTGTTTAAAATCAAGGTCATTGAATAAATACCTAAGCCATATGGCTTTGTGAGTTGCATTGGCAGAAGCGATGTATTCCACTTCAACAGTAGAAGTTGTGGTAACAAGCTGCTTGCAGGAAGACTAGGAAACAGGACTACTATTGAGGTCATAACACCATCCACTTATTGACCTTTGATCATACTGATCTTGGGCCCAATTAGCATCACTCCAGCCGACCAAGAGGGCAGTGCCTTTGTCACAACTTTCCAACTTTAAAGAGTAATATTTTGTCCCTTTTAAGTAGCATAAAACATGTTTATAGCCCATGAAGTGAGGAATACCAGGACTATTAGAGAATTGAGCCAGGAGACTGACTAAAAACTAGATGTTGGAATGTGTTTGCATAGCATAAAGTAATGAGCTAACCAAAGATAGATAGTTCAGTCTATTAGCATAATCCAGATAGGCATCTCAATCCTCATTTGTGGCAGGGGCTTGTAATAGAGACAAGTTATGATTGGTTGGTAGTAGTGTGGATATGGGATGGCAAGAGGTCATTTTGAATTGTTTGAGGATTGAATCAATATGAAGTGATTGATTAAGATAAATGGTGTGATCTTGGTGGTTTTGTTTAACTTGGAGACCAAGAATGTAATGTATTTTACCTAAATCAGTAATATTGAATTGTTGATCCATATCTTGAACAATGCAATCTTGATAAGGTCTTTTTCTGCAATAGCCATGTTATTAACATAGACAACAACAATAAGAATAATGCTATTCTTATCATGAAGAATGTAAAGGCAATCATTGGCATGAGAAGGTTTAAAACCTAAGCTCATGAGAACATTATGAAGCTTTTCCTTCTATTTTTGTCCAGCTTGTTTAAAATTGTAGATGGCCTTCAACAATTTCCAGTATTTGGCTTTGCCTACTCCTGGAGGCACTTTCATGTAAATTTCTTCATCAAGGTGTCCCTCTAAATATGCACCTATCACATTGATTTGATGGATTTTGAGGTCCAGGGTTGCAACTAAGGTAAGAAACACTCTAAGTGTCACAAACTTTGCCACTAAAGAGAATGTATTGTTATAATCAATATTTGGAATCTGGGAGAAACCTTGAGCAACAATTCAAGCTTTGTACTTAGTGTGATTGCTATTTTGGTCAAGTTTCTCCTTGAGAACAACTTTACTTTCCACCAAACATTTGCTAGAAGGCAAGTTGTTGACTTCTACAAAGACTTGCTTCTTGACTAATTGTTCATACTCAATTTGAATAGCATGCTGCCAGTCATTAGCTTGAGGAGAGTATAAAGCATCTTTGACACAAGGTCCTGAAACAGCCATCAAAGCTGTGTGTTCAGCATATTCATTGGACTCTGGACTTTGTTAATATCTGATTGAAATCCTCTTCATGCATATTGATGGCATTTGTCTAAGCAAGTTCTCTTACTTGGACATTTTTTGTGGGGCAGGAGGCACATTTAGATTGTGTAATTGAGGGCAAGAGAGCAGGGGAAAAACAGTTGAATATCAGAGATCCTCAACAGGGGTGTTTCTTTCATCATCATTATCAGGTAAATCTGGTGTTTCTAATATTGTTTCTACTTCTGATTCAGAGAATAGGTTAGGAATTGATACTTGATTGGCAGAGGTTCCTTCAGGGTAGATTGCTGTGTTAATAAAATTGTTAATTTTGTCTGTGGATGAACTAGTGAGTCCTGGATCAAAGTGTGCCAGCTCACTCAGCATATCATCCTCATAGAATTTGACATCTCTCGAGGCAATCAATTTGCCATTCTCCAAATCTTCAAGTTTATATCCCTTTGTCTCATCAGACCACCACCCCAATATTCTGACATATACTGCACATGACTCTGATTTGCCTCAATAAGCTTCCTTAGATATGTGAGCCCATCTCATAGATCCAAAGATTCTCATGTAGAGTAAGTCAGGTTTTTGACTGTACCACTCGGTATAAGGTATTTTGCCCTGAAGTGCAGAGGTTGGCGTGACTGAACAAATGTATACAGCATATAGGAATGCTTTGCCCTAGTAACATAAGTCTATTCTGGCAGCATGTAACATGCTCCAAACCATCTCCATTAGTACCACAATTGTATATTTAGCAATACTATTTTTCTGAAGTCAATAAGGGTTTGTGGTTTGATGCATGATTCCATTTTGTTTACAAAAATCTTGCATCACAGAATTAATGAACTTGCTGCCATTATTGGTCCAAATAATTTTGACTAGCTTTCTGCCTTCACGTTCATATTAAGCAACTTTATTTTGGACTATTGAATAGACTTTATCCTTTTTTTTGAGGAGTTCACCAGAGGGGTAATATTGACTGGCTTCAACTACAACTAATGCATATTGTTTGCCATCTCACATAAGTATGGACATAGGGCTAGTCAAATCCATAACTAATAATTTCTTTATATTGTAGTGTATTTGACTGGAGTCTGGAAGAGGAGGTCATATGGACTTTCCCTCAGTATAGCTGCTGCAAAGTTGGTTGAATTTGCAAGGTAACTTTAAGTTTATACCAGTTGTGAGATTGTTGTCAATCATTGTTTTGATAGTTTGTGGGCTAATATGCCCTAAACACAGTGCCAGAGCCACATGGTGGGTTGACTAGCTAGATAAGCCACTTTATTTTTGTCAATGCTCATAGTCATTGTTATAATTTTGTAAAGGGTTTCTTGCATCCCAATTAAATTAGCTTGAAGAAACTCTTTTCCATTCCAAGTAAGGCTGATGCCATGTAAAAGATTATTGAACATGACTCCAGCTCTATGTAGTGAACCTAAACTTATCAAATCTGCGCCTAGAATGGAAATGTGCAAGACATTGTGCAATTGGACATCAGTAACTCCACTGAGCAAGCATGTCCCAAAAGTAATGGTACTTTTCCCAGCCACGGATAGAGTATTCATGCTGCCAACAGAGATACACTAATTATTAACCTTTTGATAGTTTATAAAGTGTGAGCAATCTGCTACCATATGGCAAGAGGCAGCACTATTGAGTAGTAGACTTGAGGGCATTCCATTATTAGAGGCCATCAGCAGCTTGCCAATTTTGTACAAGGCTAAGTCCTTCATAGTAAGTGATATGTTTGCCTTGCCAACTGGTTTTGATTTATTTAATTTTGGACATTTTGAATGCTAGTGACCTTTTTGCCACAGTTATAGCAGATATTGTCAGGCCTTGGCTTGTGTTTAGATTTCATAAACTTCTTAGTATGTTTTGAGTCAAATTTACTCCCACTCAAGTTACAATCACCTTTCAAAAGAAAAGCCAATAATTTGTTTAAAGCAGAATCTTCCAATATAAGTCAGTCATAGAATGACAGTAATTCAGTTGTAACCACCTCCAGTGTAAGAGTTGTACCACAAAGTAAGAGATTCTGCTTGACAACTTCCCAGGTTGGAGTCTTTGGCAAGGACATCAGTATTGCATTCAAGATTGTGTAGTTATCAACATTGTGACCAGCCTCTAGAAAGCAATGACAAATGCTCATATAAAACCCAAGAAGATCAGTCAGGAGTGAGTGTCCATTCCAGCTTTTTGCATATAACTGCTGATAGTAGTAGTAGACATTTATTCCACTCTGTTGGTTGACGTAATTCTTTCATAGTTGGTTTCAGACTATTTTTGAGCTGGCATAGTCCATAATGGCTTTGCACTGCATATATTTGATTGTGGCATGGATCAATCCAATGGCAGAATTGTCTCTGACAAGCCATTGCTTGTACTTATTGAGTGCATGCTTCCAAGTTGAGAACTCCTTTATCTGCATGACCTTTATTAGGTTGTCACCTTCTTTGTATAGAGCTTCAGACTGTTCATCACTCCTAGGACATGAGGAAGCCAACAAGTCAGGGAATTTAGCAGGAGATCTGAGAGGGCACGTTTTGCATCCAGAAACTACACTCCATAATTCCTTTGCCTATAAAGCAGACTTCATATTGTCTGCCTATACATGATAGTTAGTACCATTAAACTTTGGAAACTGCAAGGTCTCAGAAGTGTTATCATTCATGGCATTGGAGCCCATAACCTGATGCAATATATTGCAAAACAAAATATATTTGAGTGTTGTAAGTACAGTTAACTGGAGACAGAAATTGGAGATGATTAGTATGTAAACAATCAAGTAAATATTTAGGACTGACTTGGAGACAGAAATTGGAGATGATTCTGTCTCCAGAGTATAGATAGTGTAAATAGGGTCATACTTAAGAGACATGTGGTGCTCAGTGTGTAACATGAGCATGATGTATGAGTGATAGATAAAGAAGATTTAAAAAGAAAGATAGCAAATGAAACATATGTTTATGATGACAGGAATTTGTAATGAGGCAATACATGTGCTTCAGCTTGAGCTGTCCATCACATTTCTTCATCACAAATGCAAGAACATAAAGCTTCAATATATTTTGGCTTGCAACATGATAGCAGATACTCTTACAAAGGCATTGCCCAAGGAGATCTTCAAAAAACATCATACCAATCTAGGTGTAATTTTGCCTTCTATGCTGTCAAGTGGAAGTGATGAAGGAGGTGACTAGCAATACCAGCAGAAGTTAACACAAAGTCATTATTGTGTCATCAAGATTGTATATTTCATTATAATTGATTGACAAAGCATAGCACAGTTTAATCAAATGAGATTTGTTGGAACTAATATGATCTGAAGTTCACGAGTCAAAGATGACTTGAACTTCAGAATGGCAACCTAACTAAATACTCCTATTATGTTTCAGACTTACTAATCAATGACAAATTAGTGAGCTCATGTATATGTAGAAGTAAAACCGTTCAACAAATAGAACATACAAATGATGAGATAATGATGCCTATGAGGTTAATCATTATATTCTTTGACATTGATGTTTTTCAAATTTCTTTTATGTTATCAATTCATTTACATTCAAAAGAATCTCCATCAGGTTCCATTTGTCTTATAACTGCAATCAGTTAAAAACCCATTAATCACCTGGAGTCAAATCATCTTCAATTCTTGACTCCAGGTGAGAATTATATTTTGTTCCATTCTCTACATTTAATTAAAATCATCTTCAATTCTTGACTGTACTATTAGTATCTCAAATCCATATACAATATTTTGTAATATACTGCAACAAAGTATTCTCTTTGTTTACTTGTATTGAGGATACATCTTTACCCAGTCTGAGATTACTTTGATTAATTAATTGCCTTTTTGTTGGAACCTGAACCAGTGGAACCTAATGAACACAAATACTTGTAAGTATCTAATCCTCAGTCTGTGTAATAATAACTGATATTCTGTATTTAATGAACACAGATACTCGTAAGTATCTAATCTAAGGTACAGTTAGTTGTTTTGGCATGCATTTCTAGGTAATTCAAGCTCACCCTCAGTCTGTGTAATAATGACTGGGTGCTATTTTGTGTCCATGCAATTATATACTTGTCTGATTGCTTTGTCCATATGAGCATGATAAATGTAATGTGGTAAAGAGTGATTGTTCTTTGATCATTGCTTATGGTGTCACAGCTGTATATTCCAACACTTTTTGACCTTCCTGGTCGGCCACCCAGATATATATATTGATACAAAGTAAGAAAAACAATCATGTTCTGCTGTGCTGCTAGTGTAGGACTCCCGTATTAGTATAGTTAAATCCTACAAGATTCCAATTAAATGGTTTGCTAAGGCCCTCTTTGCTTACACCATAATGGGATACTTACTTGCAAATTCAGATTCATCTCCCACCCATGACTTTCTCTATCTAACTGTCAATATATATGACAGAAGCCATAATCAAATATCAAAAAAGCAAATACTCCTGCAAAGCCTAGGATGTCAAGGCCATTTGATGCAAAGTTGTTGGCCATTTCAAATTGACTGCTAGTGGTGAAAAAAATCCATCAAGTATGCACTCATAAACCTTGCTGCTAATCAAAGGTAGACCAAAAATATCTTTGTGTTTATGTCAGGTGTTGAGTAAATTTCAAGGGTTTCCTATGCTTGAAAATTTTAAGGGCCTGTTTTGAGTTTGCAGTGAGGGTCTGGCAATGTAGGTGTCAGGGGATGCTTCTTTTCACTTATGTTTCTTGCCTCAGATCACTCTTTCTTGAATTACTCAGTCCAGTGCCAAACCTTCTCAAACGCCAAGTTGGGCTTGTCAAGTTGGGCTGGGTTTCAAATGAGGGGAAATCCCTGCCATCTAGCCATCATTTTCCCCCTCATTTCA
>JAGGAP010000561.1:0-18558 GCA_017657235.1 Termitomyces sp. T73sscA
AATGTGTGCTCGTGGTCGCATATATAACTTCTTGTTCCTGACGGCGCTGTTGGTCCCACGACGCCGTGACTGCGGACAGCGATGAAGCCGGCGAGGTGGTGTAGTAATTTGCTTTTCTCGTGATAGTAGGAGAAGACGGGTCATCAGAAGTGATGTTGGAATTCGGGCCAGCTGACATGTACCCGCCTTCCCCAGGAAATGCTGACACCGCGCTTGTAGGCGAAACGTACCCCTCTATCGACGCCGACTCCATCAGACCACCCTGCTCCTGCGCGCCAAGTCCCTGCGTCGTAAGATCAGAAACCCCGGATGTCTGATTCTCCCCATACACCGGCTCAAGAAAACCCCACCTCATGGAACCGGCATCCATACGCGTGAGTGGAAGCGAAACTGTCTCCCTTCTCGGCATCGCCCTGTTCCTTTCACCAACCGCATCGCCCCCAATCGAACCTGGAACCGAAGCGCTCGAACAGTTTCTCTTCCTCATTCTTTCCCCTCCTTGCGCATGTCTGTACCCAAGCTGGCCTGTCCGCTCTTCGCGTATATACCCCATATACCCACTCTGACTCTGTACCTGCGGCACCCCGGTACGCGGCGCAGGCGCGCTCAACGACCTCTTCATCCCCTGCACCTCTTCTTGTTGTAGATCAGGCGAGCTTGGCGGCGGTCCAATAGGCGACAACGTCAGCACGGGAGAAAGGAGCGAACCAGCGGGACTGTGTGGTGTCGATGACAGCATATGGAAAGGGGCAGAAGGCGGGGAGGGGTTGACGGTGATGATCAATGGCAAAGGTTTCGTTCTGAATTTAAGTTGAACGTTAGCGGTGTTGCGGGGAGCCTGAACTTTGAGTTTCTTGATTGTGCCCGAACCTTCATCTTTATCCGCGTCGACGTTGTACCTCGCAGCCGTCGACGATCTCGACCCGTTCATGTCCCACTCTTCCACTGCCTCCTCGAGCTCCGCACCCTTCTTCCCCTCAACCAGAAAACCTACAATTCTCTTGATCCGCTCCTCGTTCCGCTCCTTGTCCCCGATAGTTACGGGGGCGGATTTACTCTCATTCTCGACCTTCCCCGTCGGCCGTCGTCCTCGGGTCGAACGAGCTCTCACTTTCACCTTTCGCTTTCCTTTCCCCTTCCTCCTCGAGCTAGCGCCCTCTTCGTAATCTGAATCGTTGTCATTGTCCAAAATGTCCTCCTCTTCATCCTCCTCATCTTCAAATTCTTCATCCCCACCCCGATCCGGCGGGTCCTTGGTACCTGTTCTCACACTTGTTCTCCTCCTGCGCCCTCCACCACTACCGTCACCCCCACCACTATCGAGCACGTAGCGCCTTTCCTTTGCGTTCGCGGCAGCATTTGCACCGGGCTGGAAGCGCCAATCGGGGTACCGACGTCGATGCTCGACCTGGGCCTGCGCGGCTTTGGCTTCCCAGGTGTCGCGTTCGGATTTGGGCAGATTTTTCCAATACAGTCCTGTATTTAATAGTAGACATTAACAATGGCATGAAGATGGAAGAAGAACGACAACGCACCTACAATCTTGGACAGATTGCTGTGACTGCCTTCTACGTTGATCGGGACCTGCTGCTCGTGAATAAACGAGGACCGAAAGAGAATGAACGCGTTAGGCGGGCGGGGTATGTATGATGCCCCGCGTCGTTTGCCATGATACGTTCGCGTTGGTCCCGAGAAGGTATATGGCTGGTCGTCCAATTCCTCAATCGTTGCCGAGGGAGCTATAGAAGTGGATGTAGTTTCGAGAGAGGAGGTCGGATCGAACGACAGAGGCATCTCTGCCAGGAAGGTGTATGTCATGCTCGCAGGGGCCTCGACGAGCGGTGGCATGTCTATAGAATTGAATAGAAATGCCATTTAGAAGGTAAAACATACGGACCATCTGCAGCCGCGGGGCAGTGATTTCTGGTATGAGCCATGGCTATGAGCGTCGTTCCCTGAGAGACAGCGCGCTCAGCTACCCGACTGACAAAAATAAAAAGACAGGAGTTGAGGACAAGGCCAATAGAAATTGCGGTAAGCATTTCCCACACACAATTGTGCCTGATGACGTCTCCAGAATAGATAAGATTACGCGTCTATTACAAGTGCGACTTATATACAACAAGATCTCATGTTTTCAGAATTAGCACTACTATCGTGATCCTTCAAGAGACCTTTCAGATAACTGCAAAACTGCGGAACTTGCCTTTTCGTCCGCTTTCATCATGACGCCGTGTGCCTGGGCGTCCTTGCTCCCTGCACGAAAATCACTATCACTGCTGGCCTGAAGCGACAGATACATCAAGATTCGAAAACGGAAACAAAAAAGGAATGCTTACCCCTCCCTCGTCCCTCTTACCTCCGTTCTTTGAGATTAATTGACGAATAAACTCGAGCACATGTGTGTTGCCAATCACAGGGAGGAGACGACGGAGGGAGAACATGGTCTGAGGGAGTTGGGAATATTGCCACTCATGTTCGATGTCTTTTAAGTACTCTCCTACCCAGCCGTTACCTTTTTTCGATTTCCGCGACAGAAAGACGAAGAATGTGAGTGTACAACGAGATCGCCGCCTGCAACGTGTCGGTGTACTGTTAAGTGGTAATGGAGTGAGATACTAATTCTTGATCCCGCGCGGGAAATAGAAGAACGGAAATATTGACCATGACATCAGAAGATCGGCAAAAACCTATTATCCAAGCGCGCGCGCTCTTGATCCACCATAGTCGGTCTTCCCAGCGGAAAAGAAACGAGCACGACACTCACCAAAGCACGTATGAAAATAACATTGACATTCCAAGGCATGTCCAGTGCGATTCAACTCCAGATCTAGTTTGGCCGGTAGAACAGTTGCGCCAACTTCTCGGAGACACGTTACCCTGATTTCAAAAAGAAAGCACATTGATACCTCGTTTTAGACAAATTGCCTCCGTTAAGCCGGATGAATTAAAAAAAAATCGAACGCTTGCCTCTTGCCCCAGAATAATATGAGCAATAGCTCCGTCTTGGTGACACAATGAATGGTTTAGCAATGATCGACAACCGCGAGGCTACTTCTCATGCTCGCGCATCGGCGGTTGAACGCGTGCTACAAACTTTTTTCAAATCGCCGCAAGACGACGCTTCTTAAACCTCCGAGAAGGATCCCCGTGGACTAATAGCAAATGTGGCGCTCGTTGAGACCTCGATACGGCGTCCGACCGAGCCTCGCATTCGTTTTCTTGCCATTTTTCTTACAGCAACACGTACTCTTCCCCCAGCTCGAGCACCCAAGCTTCGACCTCGCGAATCTCCAGAAGACTTGCGAGCCGCCTTCCATCCTACAAATCTCACCACATAGCGCTGTTTTCCGTTGATACGAAACTGCTGACATCCACGATAAAAACTTCAATATTGAATCTTACGATGTTGCTTGTATATCCGCGCGACAAATTTATCAGGTATACGGACAGAACCCCAAATGTCTTGTCGCCTTTGCCGTACGATGAGGATTTCCTTTGACTTTTCGTGTGGCTGTCTCATCAACCGCACTTTTCTAGCGTCGAGCACCTGGCCTCAAGATACGACGGAGATCAAAACGTCATCTTGCCAGCGGTTGGCCACCACGACCTTTGGACGACGTGCGCCTCTGATCAGTCATTCGAAGGAAAATCAAGTCTAACCTTGTGGCGTCGTTGTAGTGGGCAAGTACGCGGCTCTAATTCTTGTGTCGTTTTTCTTCGCTGGACCTTTAGTTATATGTCGTCGTCCCTCGAATTACCACCTGCGGCATTGGCCAATCCAGGGATGTGTATTCGTGAACGTCCCGTGCGATATGAGCCATAGTCGGGGATGCCGACTTGCCATGGGTAGGTATTTACCACGCCTCGTTTTTCTTCCAAAGGTCCGTCCATGACTTGAGTTTGAATTTCGTCCCTAGTTACCACCTGCGGTGTTGGCCAATCCATGATGTGTCGTCGGAGCTAAACGTCCCGTATCTTCATGAGGCGACTCGAGCCATGCTGACTCGAGGTCAGTACCAGCTTGACTTTCTCCCAGCTCATGGACAACTCTGAAAGCGAGTTACTTGACGCAGATACCTCGTCGAGTGCTCAACTTGTTCCTCGGACGTATTTGAACCAGGTCGAGCACGGATCAGTACAGATACACGTTCGGTACCTCGTACGTACACGTCTCTGTAACGCCAGGCTTCTCTTACGGTTTTCATACTTTCGTATACGGATAAACGTATCTTCGTGAGTGCCACGACTTTTGGCAGAACCCGGATCGCGGGAAAACGACGCGCGAATCTGAAAGTGAGTCGAGGGTTATGTACAAGTACAATCTTTCCCATGTACGTACACGTCTCTCAGCCTCTCTTTTTCAACCCGTCTCATTGCAGAGTACGATATTAGTGCGACAAACGTTAGCCACGTCGCATGTGACCAACATCAATCACGCACGTGTTGATTTTTTTCTTTTGCAGTGCCCTCCTTGTTTACTTCACTGACGACAATGTCCGCGACCACCTTGCCTAATGGCAGTGCCTCGACACCCGCGGACCGTTCCTCGCTACCTCCCATCGTCGGAATCAACTTTGGCAACTCGTTCTCCTCGATCGCCGTGTTCACCAAGGCAAGGCGTACACTCGTCTATCGTTTTTTTTTTCTTCTCCTTATCGAGTTTTATAGGAAGGTGTTGCGGAGTGTATAGCTAACGAGGATGGGGAGCGTCAAATTGCCTCTGCCATCTCGTTTTCTGGAGAAGAGATTGTAAGTTGCTGCGTGTATCGATGGGCGCACGAGTCTAACCCCTAAGCTAGTACATTGGCAACCAAGCCACGCATCAGCTCGTCAAAAACGCAAAGAACACTATCGTCGGATTCCGCAATCTCCTTGGAAAAAAGTGCGTGATTTATTTCGATGAAAGAAAAAGCTCTGACAAAAAGTAGATTCTCTGAAATACCCCAGTCGCAGTCTACGAAATCGGCGCCTGTTATCCAGCACCCAGATATACCGGACGAGCCTGCATACAAGGTTCAAATTCTCCAGCCTGCACCTACACCATTGCCGCCGAGCACGCCAGCCTCTACCTTTACGACGCCAGCGGCGTCTCATGCCGCCACACCGCGTTCCGAGCCTATCCCTGCCGAGCGTGTCCTCACCGTGAGCGAGGTGACGACAATGTTCATTGCCTCGCTTCTCAAGTCTGCCGAAGACTTTCTCGGCAAAAAGGTCAAGGACGCCGTGATCACCGTCCCAACCGCGTTTTCCAAAGTTCAAAAAGACGCACTCGAGGAAGCTGCAACGGCTGCTGGCGTGCACGTTCTCCAGCTTCTCGACGAGGCAGGTGCTGCCGCCGTCACCACCACGTCTGACATTTGGGCCGCCGACCTCCCCTCGGACCGCACACAGCTCATCGTCGACCTGGGATCATCTTCACTGTCACTTACTCTTCTCTCCATCCGTGCTGGCCTTGCATTTGTCCTCGCCTCTTCCTATACCAACGAGATTGGCGCTGACCAGATCGACGACAAGCTGATCAAGTTTTTCGCGGCAGACTTTACCAAAAAGACGAAAATCCCTCTCGCGGTTTGCCCGTCTAGTGGAACTGCCGACGAGCGCGCCGAGGCGCGCTTCCGCCTCGCCATCGAGCACACCAAACGCACCATCTCTGCGTCTCCCGGCGCCGCCACGTGCTCTGTCGAGTCGCTCAAGGACGGAGTGGACTATACGGGCTCGATCAACCGCATGCGGTTCGACCTCGTCGTGCGCACGGTGTACACTGCTGTCGCAGGCGCGGTCTCTGCCCTGTTAGAGAGCGCGCAGGTTGACGCGCATCACGTAGACGAGATTGTATACGTCGGTGGGTCGACGTCGCTGCCTGGGCTAGATGAGGCGGTGCAGACGGCGGTAGGCTTCCTGGAGGAGATTGAGACGCCATTCTCGCGCGGAACGGTGGTGGGCGGGGGCGTGGGTGACCCGACGACGGTGCTTGCGCGAGGGTGTGCGGTGCAAGGTGCGCTTCTGGCTGGGATCCCAGACGACGGTGAGCTGCGGCGGGCGTACGAGCGTGGGTCAAAGAGTAACGAGGTGCAAGCGACGGGGCGGACGGTGGGCGTGCTGCTGCCTGGGGCGGGCCACGGGGAGCTCGGGGGCGTTTGGGTGCCTGTTGTGCACAAGGAGACTGCGCTGCCTGCGCGGCGGGTTGTGCGGTTCGACGTGGAGCTTAGTGCGGAGGGGGAGAAGCAGCTTGGGTTGGAGGTTTGGGAGGTGACCGAGTCGATCCGGGTGGAAAAGGTTGTGCCGGCGGCGGCAGAAGACGAGGAAGAAGAAGAAGAAGTCGAGGTTAAGTACCGTGTGGTCAAGAAGGAGACGTTCCTCGGTGCGATCGGTGCGACGGCGCGGCTTGGCGTGCAGACCAAGGGCAAGTGGATCACCACGGTCGAGGTGCAGTTTGTCGTCGAGGTGAGCGGTGCGCTCAGTGTCAGCGTAAAGGAAGTCGGCGAGGGTGGCGCGACAGGTAGTCTCCGTGTTCCCAGTTAGATTGAATGACAAACGTTTCCGTGTGATCCGTAAAGGCTAAAGCGCGGCTCCAGCGCCTAACCGTGGTCTGCAAGCTGCCTGCCAGGGGAGACTAGAGTAAACCCTGAGGCTTGAGCAGACTAGAGTAAACCCTGCGGCTCCAGGGTCTGCAAGCTGCCTGCCTCGTAGACTAATCTACGGAAACTAGTTGTGCCCGACGGACAGGAGAGGCCCATCGCATGACTCCTCGGATTCTCCGTCCGCAGATCACGGCGTTCCTCGACGATCTGCGCTTGAATGACACGCGTCGACGCAGAACCGCACTCTGGGCTTCTCTCGAGTATAAAACGACCCAAGCTCGCCACTCAATCCTCCCAAGCCATGCGCACATTCCAACTCCTTTTCTTTGCCGCCGCCGCTGCAGCAGCCGCAACCCACTACATCCCCCCCGCCCTTCGCGGCACCCCGGGGCACACGAGCATCCCCGCGGGCAACGTGACGACCGACACGCGCACTATCGCAGACACTGCACGCGTCGTCGACCAAAAGTCGGGTCCAGAGCCTGACACGCGCCCGAATTTGCCCGTGGCAGACACGAGTGTCACGGCCGTCGACGGGCAGGTCATGAGCACCACTGTCCCCGGCACAGACGCTGCTGCTGGGTTGGTCAAGAGGGCGAGGACGTACACGCAAGTATTCAAGGGGAATGCTACGCACGATGCGGCGGTAGAGGGGACGGCGTACCTCACGTACACTCTCGTGAACAATGCGACGTACAACGTCGATGACTGTTTTGCGTTTTGTGACCGCCTCCCTGGATGTGGTGAGTGTTTATCCCAAAATCATCAACTCACCACTGACGTTTGCAGTTTTTGTCAATTTGTATTACGAGTACAACAATCCGCTGTTGGACTTTGTGTTTAGCGAGCGGTCTAATCTCAAGTGCGCGGCGTACGGCGACGTGCATTATGCTTCTGAAAAGACGAATTTTGGCGGACAGCACTTTGGTGCTGAGCCGTTGTACGTCATGCAGTCGAGCGGGTGGGCAGTGGAAGCGCTGGCAGACGCGCCGGTGCCCGAGGGGTACGAGCTGGTGTTTGGGCCTTTAGACGCCGCAAACATTGCGCCTGGGGTGAGTCGCTGAGCTGCCGTGGGGACGACGCTGATCGGGCACAGTACATGGGATTTGCGTTTATAGACAAGTACGACGTGCGCGCGTGTGCGGCGCTGTGCAATGCCCGCGAGCCAGACACAAAGGGCGGTGCGTGCCAGTATTTCAACATTTGGCGCGCACTCGTCGACGGAGTGCCGACGACGTACACTTGTGCATTTGTGAGTGTTTTGTGCTTGGGTAAGCCCTAGCTGACGCGCGTGTCAGTACTACCTCGTGGCCGACAAGTCGACTGCAGTCAACCACGGGCAAGGGTCGCTCAAGGTGACGTTCTCACGCGGGTACAAGCGTGCGTCGCTTGCGATCGACGGTGGTTTCGAGTCGTTCAAGTGTGGGTCGGAAGAGTTTTGTTTCTCTGGGTCTAGTGCGACGTGGAGTGGGACGTCGCCCGCAGGGGGCTCGCTGGACGCGAGCATCTTTCACTACTCTGGGTACTCGCGCACGGGGAAGAGTGTGGCGCTGCTGGGGTCTGCGAGTGGAGTGGACACGCTGAGCGGGACGCTGAGCCCTACGGCGGCGCTGGGAACAGAGGCAGGGCGGACGTATGTAATTGGGTTCTTTGCAAACACGATGTACGCAGGGGAGACGGCAGAAGCAGGTGCGGCAGTGGACGTGGTGTGGAACGGGCAAGTGGTGCGGCGGATCAACGTCGGGTACCGGGACTGGACGTACTACGAGACGGCAGTGGTTGCGCAGGGCGGGGATCGGCTCGGGTTGCACGGCGGATCAGCGCCAGCGTGGGTATTCATTGACGATGTGTGTGTGTACGTAATATAGATGTAAACACGGTACAACACGCTCCTTTGTCGTCTGCAATGACGACGCTGCCAAAGTTTCTGCGCGCCAAAGATGGCGACGATGACGGCCCGCCCAGGCCCCGCCGGCCCCGTCTGCTCTCCCGCCGTTCCCCTGAGCCCGCGGTTGCCGGCCCGCACACGCGCCGCACTCTGACGCCCCCGCCGTCGTCGCCCCCCGCACGCATCTCACTGTACGCCTCGACGCCGGCCGGCTCGGGCGGGCGACTGGCCGACCTGCCGACGCGATTGTCTGGCTGGATCTCGCACACGTTTAGCAGCAGCAGCAGCACGGATCTCTCGCTGCCGTCGCTGCTCGCTTCGACGTCGTTTGCCCGGCCCGCCACGCCGTCGCCCGCCTCGTCCCCCAAGCGGCCCGTCGTCGGTCTCCTCGCCGCCGCCAGACACGGCAAGGACCGCGCCATTCGCTACCTTCTCGACTCGGACGCGGCCCCCGACACGTGCACGGACCCCGTCTGGATCCTCGGCGTCTGCCACGACCTCGCCTCCTTCTACCCCGACTTTGTCTCTCGCATCTGGCTCACTTACCGCTCCCACTTTGCTCCAATCTCTCTTGCTGATCTCGACGCTGACCGGCCCGCCGCGCCCCGCCGTCCTTGGGCCTGGGGCACCCAGGCCTGGACTACCGACTCTGGCTGGGGCTGCATGCTCCGCACTGGCCAGAGCATTCTCGCCAATGCATTGATCCATCTTCATCTGGGCCGCGCCTGGCGTCGTCCTTCCACTCCCCGCCATTCCCCAGACTACGCTACCTATGTCCGCATCCTCACCTGGTTCCTCGACTCTCCCGCACCAGACGCCCCCTTTAGCGTCCACCGCATGGCCCTCGCAGGCAAAGATCTCGGCAAGGACGTTGGCCAGTGGTTCGGCCCCAGCACCGCAGCAGGCGCCCTCAGATCCCTCGTCAACGCTTTCCCCGACGCTGGCCTTGGCGTCGTCGTCGCAACAGACAGCGTCCTCTTTCAGAGCGACGTCTTCGCTGCATCCCACACTGACTCTGTCAGCCTCGCAGCCAGGAGACACTGGGGCGACCGCCCCGTTTTGCTTCTCATTGGTGTCAGACTAGGCCTCGACGGCGTCAATCCCATCTACCACGACACCATCAAGGTCTGTTGTCTCACACACTATGTAACTCTCTGACCTTTTTCCAGATGCTATACACATTCCCACAATCCGTGGGCATCGCAGGCGGCCGTCCAAGCTCGTCCTACTACTTTGTCGGCACCCAGGCCGACAACCTCCTTTACCTCGATCCCCACCACACCAGACCCGCCATCCCCCTCCGTCTCCCACACGACGACCACGACGACGACCCACACTCTCCATCCTCACCCTCCGACTCTGCCCGCCGCACGCGCTTCCGCTCCTCCAGCGTCGGCCTCAGCCCAAGTCCCAGTCCAAGCCCCAGTCCAAGCCCCACACCCTCCTTCAGCGGCCCGCGCCTCTCCACCTCGTCCTCGTCCACCTCTGCATCAGCCTACACCGGCCCGCCCCTCGACCCCGCCCAAGCCCACTACGTGACCGCCTACTCTGCTGCAGAGCTCAAGACGTACCACTGCGAGCGCGTGCGCAAGATGCCCCTCGGCGCGCTGGATCCAAGCATGCTCATTGGGTTCTTGTGCCGCGACGCGTGTGATTGGGACGACTTTACGAGGCGCGTTGCAGAGGTTTGTTTGTGCTTTTCACGAGATGCGATTGACTGACTCTGCGTGTAGCTACCGAGAACGGTATTTTCGATACAGGAAGAGCCCCCGTCGTGGCCTGTCGACGGGGACGATAATATGGGCCTAGAGTCGTTTTCGGAGCCTGATCAGGATGATCTGTTGATGGATATGGATGACGAGGACGACGAGGACAGGGAGTACTTTGACACGCGCTCGGCGTCGAGTGCAAGTGGCAGCGGGAGTGGCAGAGGCAGGAGCGAAGAAGTCGACTCGGCAGACGATGAGCCCGTGGATCCCATCACCCCTCTTCCAAACACACGCTTCACGATCGTGTCTCCCCCTGGCACGTCTCGCTCTCGCTCCGACAGCGAACGGGATACATTCGACTCTGACGACGACGACGAAGATGACATTGAAGACGACTGGGTTGACCCGTCCGTGTCTGTCCCTGCTTCGCCTTGCTCGCCTGGCCCGCCGCGTACGCGTACGCGTGTGTATGGCGACCCTCATCCGACTTTGACTCTAACTCAGCCGAGCCCGAAGAAGAGCCGACAAAAGGGGCGCAGAGAAATACCCGTTCCCGTTCCCGTTCCCGTTCCTGTGCCTCTTGTCGACGGCAGAGGCAAGGCGCACCCAAACGCCAACGCCAACACCACCTCCCACGTCAGCAAGGACAAAGGTAAAGGTAAAGGCAAAGCCAGAGCTCGAGCGCTGACGCCGTCTTCGTCGTCGTCTACGTCTATCCACCAGAGCTCTAGCTCGAGTTGGAGCCAGAGCCAGGGCCACCAGGAGCACTACCCGTTTCCTGTCACGGACGAGGTTGGCGCCGTGACTGCTGCACCGGGGGGACGTACGCCGAGTGCGAGTTCGAGTTCGAGTGTCAAGGGGCCGGGGCCGGGGCCGGGGCTGGCACAGGGCCAGGGGCAGGGGCAAGGGCAGGGCGGGGGGAAGCGGATGCATATGGCGCGTGCACGGGATGGGGGGCGCACGCAGAGCGGGGGCGTCAGGGGCGTCTTGACGGATATGGACCGCTGTTGACGTTGAGGCGCTTAGGGGTGGGTGGAATTACGCATGCTCTCGCTCACGCTTACGCTTTGCATTTTGTCGAGGGGGTAGGGGGTCGGCAGGGATGTACATACATACGCTTTTTTATGCTTTTGCTTTGATGCCCCCTCGCCAGTGCCCCTCACAGAGGGTTCCTTCCCCTCTTGCCACACACCCCCTGTCGTTTCTTCTTCTTGTTGTATTTGTTGTATTGACAAACACTAAAGTCGTTTCTTCTTTTCTCTTTCGACGTTTTATGATTTTTCTTTTTTCTTCTGTACAACTAATTACACGCACACACACATACGCACGCACGCACGCAGACACACACACCACAAATGCTCATAGATATACCCCCTCAATTACAATCGAATCAGTTTTGTGTTTCCCTCGTGAGCAGTGCGCACGGATCATCTCCTCGGATGCGCGCTTAAAAAGAAGTAGAAGCATGCCATTTAAACGCAACCACTCGGAGTGTTGAGCGGCTAGGTCGGAGCACGAGGAGGGTGTCCGGTTGCATGCGATCGGAGCGGTTGTGGTCGACCTGCCGGCGCTTCTTCCTCCACGCCAGGGATCGATCATTGATGTATACAAAAAGTCTCATCAAGCATCGGGGAAGCAGTGTGGAAGATGTGGAGAACGACGAGTATTTCTCTGGAAAGCGGCCTGAGAATCGTCGTTGGTCGTGAACGAACTCGAGCTGCGAAGATCATTGCACATGGAAGTTTGAGATCGTGATGAGCCGAAGAAGCTCGTTAAAGGGAGTACGAGGCACGAGTGAATGTTATTGTGTTGCCAGACGGGGCGAGCTGAAGAATAATTCGCTATGCACCTTTCTTCAGTCGAGAAGCATCCTGAGTGACAAGAGGTCATGAGTGATAAAGGTTCCATAAACATTCGATACTTCCAAGTAGACCAGTGAAAGCATGGGCCTGGCCACTTCTCTTCAAGGAAGCACCCTCCCCTGATGATCCACGATATACTAGCAGATAGGAGGATCGGCGTGAGTAGATGCAATTTTCCCCACAAGTAGGCTGCCTGCCTGCCCAGCTGCCAAGAGGTGGCCCGCGTGGGCAGCAGCGGAAGCGAAACCACTCAGGCTTCTCTTAGGATCCACGTCCCACGCTTCCACCGTACAGTGAGGCCCGTCAAGATCGTCATGGATTATATATCGCTCTCATCTGCCTTGCTTTTTTGGGGAAAAAAAGTCATCATCACACGTCGCGTCGCGTTGCTTCAAGGCCTCTGTGAGTCACGATACCGCCGTCAGAACACGCGTACTGCAACGTATGGCCGCGCTGAGATCTTGTCGCGGTCCGTTCCCCTTGGTAAGGTTCTGATATGAAATGAACACCACGCTATGACGGCAGATTCCAAGGACGTACGAAGGAGGCGGCAATTTGGAACCACTCGTGCTCATGAGCTCAACCTCCGCAAGATCGTTTATTTTGGGCGTCTTTGGATTTCACGATGCAGGGAAAGACAAGTTACTGGACCATGCTCTAGATAAAAGCCATAGAGGCAGTTTCCAGAGAGCCCACATAGAGCAAATAGAGACCGTTTGGTTGATCTGATACCTGAAGGCCGCCCACCCGCGATAAAGATGACGAGTCAATTTGGACTATTTTTTTCCAAGTCGATTCGTCCCGATTTTCATTGTGAGCGCATTCACTGATGCTGGGAAATGGTTGATAATGGGCAGATGGGGATGTATATTATAAGCAAGCATAAGTATGTAGTGTGAGTGAATTGTAATTTGTCAACACAAAGTAATTCCAAGTGCCAAAGGCCGTGTGACCGGTGGCGCGTGACGTTGACCACAAAAACGTGTCCGCAACCCCATGAGTGTTCAGGTCTGATATGCCTAGACTCGACGCGATTTGAAAGCGATGCGGACTCCTGGTACAGAAATCGTTGTATTCAACAACATTACCTAAACGTACATGGTCAAGGAAGAAAAGAAAAAAAGTCCGTCCAAATCAACGATGTTTCTCCGCCGCTGGAGATCTTGCTGGCGTTGCCTTCCGCATTTATCCTGTGCGCAGAATGATCGAGCGCTAGTCTTGTACTTCGCAAATGTTTTGGTCGATATCCGATAATCTTGCGCTGATTTCTGAGTTATTTCGGTGAGATGTATAACAAATTGATTGACATACATATACTTGGCTTCCCAGTCAGCTCAGTTACTTGCTGTAATCTGAATAGTTGGGACATCAAGAGACTTCTTTCGATGTGGTCTAATGCCGAATGTCGCTCGAGTCATAATAATGATAATACATACCGTTGCATGATGAATACTCTGTTACCTTGGTCGTCACTTGACATGCTGTACTGAGGTGCGTCTTAGATCTATAGTTCAATTTGACTCATCAACTAGACGAAGTCCCTATAGTCAAATCAAACGCGGAACATACAGGACACTACACAAATACATTGAAATCCACTTCACTGCTAATGGTGACAGTATTACAAAGAAATTTACTTGATAAAAGAGTGCAGGCGCATGAATCCTGCTGCATCTGCTTGGTGGTGGAGCATCATTCAAACTCCATTGTATCATTTAATCGAGACACGATCATTTAATGCTGTGAACTGAATGAACCGTTGGAGCCTTCATTACAGGGTGTCAATTGGTGCATCTAGGGGAGTCAATCTATCAATCCAGGTGGTGATCCAGCGATTGAGAGCGATAATCTGTCAGTCACCTGTCTCTCTACATACTGTTCTAATATCGATCTTCTCATTAGACTGGTGTGTCTGATGCGTACCTTTTTTTTTTGTGACGTATATCTGCCCCAAAGGATCAGAGCGATGAAAATTAGGTGCTTTTGATTTCTCTCAGTGCTTTTATACTCCTCCTATCTACTTTCTGTTTCCCAAAGGCCGTGATCAGCTTGTTCTAATTTCTGCAAGAATGTTACACTAGGTTCTGTGTTCACTCCATCATGTACAATCATTGCTCTTGAAATAGGAATGAATATCTCCATGTTTGATATGGTTACTGTTCAGACGTACTCATACTACAAGTCAGCTTTGAGCTCACAGTGACAATACCTTGAAGGCTCAGCCCTCCCATAGCAAATTTTCAAATGATCCTTGGTATTTGAAAGCCTTTGTGAGTTTTCGTTTGCTTGACGAGAACAAAGATGTGAAGCAGACAATTACCAGGCCGGCGTAATATGGTAAAATTTGCGTGTAAGGCCTTGGCAAATGAAAAACTCGTCTTTTTGTGTTTGTCAGGATCTTCGAGCTTTTCCCCACCATTACTATGAGTTGTGCATTTTACTGTATGTAAAGTCGACTGCTCTGTACCGTAACTTCACTTAATTCCCCGTAATACAGGCCTCAGTAATCAAGTATTCAAGTTGGAACCCTGGTGCCTTTGCCGAAGGTCTATTAACAATGAGGCTGGCGAATATTGCAACAGCAATCATCAGACCAGCAATCCAAGTAAGCATTGTCCAGACACTTGAGAATTCTTTTGATACGCGTCCTATAGGCCTTTTGTTGCCAACCGCGTCCGTATCCTGTCTTCTCAATGGATCCCACCTTGCATCGGATGCATGTTATCCCTACTTTGCTGTATTGGCCTCATTGCCGTGGCTACTGTTCAATGGGGTCCAAACAATGTGCTACTAATGATTGAGCGGAAGTGGCTTGTTGTTACCTCACTTTCTATTTCTACTGCAAACGACGTTTCCATTGAGGCATTTTTATGTTACCACTTGTGGAATTGGCGCGACACTCGCATGGTATGGTATGTCGCACCACCGTATGATTCTGGCATTTCATGCTAAACATAAGATGTAGGACGAAGACTGCGATCGATAAACTAATTCTATGGACAATTCGTAAGTGAAAGAAGTAGTTTCATAGACAAAAGATCATTCACAAACTGGACTCTTGACAAGGTACGATTCTTTAACTAGTCTCTGCCTTTCGCTCACTGGCCCTCCTAGTCTTGCAACAACTGCTTTGTTGACACTGGTAATGACCACCAATTGTAAACGCTTCTTCTTATTTTGAAATTTGTCAAAGTTCATCACAAGAGATGATTATGTTTTTTTCCCTTCAAATAAATTGCAATCTAATAATTTTCTCGATAGTGTTCTCCCTTTCACTGGTGGCATCGTACGTACTTCTTTATCCTTCTCCTCGACTAGTAGAGATATTCCTTAATAAACAACAGGCTGCACGCTCGAGCGACATTGCGCACGATTAATCAGAATATCGATTACGTCGGCAATTCACGATTTGATTCGGTGCATGCCACTCCAACTCCTCTCATAGGGTACAACCGAACCAACACTAATATTGTCATTGACACAGACGTAGAACGATCTGGTCCCTGGTGCTGAGTTTCAGAAGTCTTCGAGGAATGACAACTAAACTATAAGAACAGATGCTGCATTCGCCATGGATCGTGATGAGCTGCCAAGGGCGATGCGGCAGGCAATGTGTCGTAGTAATACAAAGCGTGTTGCAGCCACAAGTCTAGGTATGAGGCCAGAATATTTTGAAATTTCTACAACCATGTCGTGTTATTATGATATGGCTTACCTCACAGATACATCTGCTCGACTGCTTAGATGGAGACCTTATAGTATTGCATCTATTCGGTACATAATGCATAAACAGCATCAATTTTGAGTAGGGTTACATCGCAGTCACTGTCGCCAATTATTATACGTTCAGAAGATTTCTGGCATCGGATATATCCTTGAGGTAGTTTACTTGTCTAGTCGAGTTGCCCATGAAAATGGATATCAGAGAGATGGCAACGGAAGATGTTGTTTAAGCCTAGCTAAGTATATTGGCGCCTTAACAATGTATCCATCTACAATTTCGTGTACTCTTCCAGGGAAAGAAAGAGTCTCGACTGAATATTAGAGCGCCTTTTTCGGCGAAAGTATTTGAAACGATTGGAAGATAAAATTGTTTTATGGCGATGCCTAGAAGAACTCCTTGATGTTTCCTCGAGTAAAGCGATTGGAACTGTACCTGGGATGCTTTCTCAATGGTATTTATGTGCGAAGGTTATGTCCTTCTATCTAAATGATCGCGGGATCCAAGACTAGCATCTACCTTGCTTCACCATGGTCATCTGTGTCAGGCGGAAAGAACAACAGACTAAGCCAGGAGGATTGAAATTAAAATAAAGAAAAAAATGAGCGTTGTGTCAAGTCCAGCACGAACCAAAGAACTTCCACCTGTCAAGATCATAACTACTTGCTGTGGTAAAACGGAGCTAAGAACTCGATGGACTGTGTGGTTTTCCTTCAATTACTCCAAATCCTGAATCAAAGGAATGAATAAATCATCAGAGAAAAAACGAGAATTGGCCCTTACATAAATATTTCATTTCATGTAAGACAAACAGAAGAACTTAAACCACGTCGACGAGACTGGGAGTGGTCAAGTTGAGAAACATGCCGAACGGATTTCCCTATAGAAGGATATGGTGCGCGCTGAGCGAGGTCATGATTCCTTATTCTAATGAAAGGTACGTATGCGATTGTCGGGCACTGAGTGAGATGCCCCTTCAGCTAGTAGCATATCACTTCGAATTTTCAAAGGCGCCCAATGCAATTACAAGCGAAGGACACCCGAAGACCGAATTCTTCAATGGGCGAGGAAGACCAGAGAGTTCTTGATCCGGAATACTATAAGTCTGAGCCTGCAATACCATTATTCACGTTACGATAGATATATATTTTTGCAGAGTTGAAGCTCACCCTTGTGCCATACTTGCGTAATCTGCTTATGTACGAGAGAGGAATACATAAATGTTACAATGTCCGCTATTAAACGGACGCTGTTGGTTCTCATAATGACTTCGTTCTGCTGTAGATGTTCCAACTTGGAAGGTGATACATCAATGATAGAAGGGTAACGACATAGGATATGTATCGAAAAGCAGAGCACGGAGGACGAACGCGATGACATTCAGAAATCAACCTCGCACTGATAGGGACATTGGGACGGGAACTGAGCCTCTGTTACAGACTTGTAAGATATCACATCAACAAGAATAAGGCATGTGTAACGCGAAAACGCGAACATACAAGTCACAGTCAACCTCTGGCCATTTGAACAGATGGCATCGGAATCTAGACATGTTTCAAATAGAGACGCATAGAGAATGCATCCTCCCCGTCACCATCTGCATCAGATCCACGCTCATCAGTTCATCACGAACGGAAGAGATGGAAGTTGCGAACTCACAATATTTCTCCTCAACTTTCGCGACCTCAAATCCAAGCGTGTCTCTGTACAGCCCAATCGCAGCCTTATTGCTCTTCCTTACATGCAACGACACATACTCGGCCTTGTAAATCTCCTTCATCGCTTCCTCTATTTTCCGTGATAATTTTAGCGTGCTCTTGTCGACGGAATTGGGGCGTACGGGAAAGTACCATCAATTTCTTGGCCAGCCCCAATCTGCGATACGATCTCAGTACGGAAATCGAGTTGACGTGCCCATGGATGGGTTGTGGTTCTTTTGCGTCTTCGTTCCGTTCTTCTCTGTAGCCAGTTGACTCGATCGTCACGGGGAAAAGCTCAAAGCTATAAAGAGGAACGTACATCTTAGCCAGCACATAGCCCACAATTCTTCCCTTATGATCCTCCGCGACGTAAGAGATTTGTGGCCATGTCATTGCATGGTATAACCCTACAACAAAGGTGCCAATTGACGCTCGGCATTTAGCGCCTACGACTAAACGAAGAAGACCCACAAAACTTCATCGCATAGTTTTCAGGCAGATTCTGCAGGTTCGCAGCCTGCATGCCCATCATATCATCCACCTGCATTTGTCCGTCAGCCTGGAATACTGTAAACGCTCAAAATGCCCTACCACTAGGATTCAAGATCTCAGTATGAGATCTTCAAAGATAGAGGTTACCAAAAGCACGAACCGTACCCTCGCTAGTCGGATATTCATTTTGGTGGCACCGGGACGAGAAGCTATTCATTATGTAATAGATCAAAATTTTTTACGTGGCACCAGTTTGGTCTACTTAGTATGGTCGTTATACATTTCCCGTAATTCTGTCAATTCAGTCTTCTTTTAATATGATTTCAAGCCTCAACTAAAGCTGGCGTACCTTGTGAGATTGATTTCCCGCCCACTGTTATTCATTGAAGCTCGGCACATGTCCCCTAAATGGATTGAATTCGTATCTACAATGATTACGGTACTTTTGACTTTTTGAATATGCGGACACGGAACTCGCTTTCTGATTCTATTGCTCATCTGCTCTGTATCTCGTTTGAAAACCTAGATCTGTATATATATTCATAGTATCAATTGTCAGGAACGAGGGATCGCGGTACGCGTTCAGGCACGTGATGAGCGCC
>JAGGAP010000562.1:0-18450 GCA_017657235.1 Termitomyces sp. T73sscA
TAGATAGTGGTAATTAATATACCAGTAATAACAAAACAAGTACAGAAAATGATCATGTAGAGCAAGTCAGCCTCATCTATGGTGGGCCATCTATACTAGCCCAAAGAAAACAAGTCTGAAGTCCTCTAGAGCCAGGAGTCCAAAAATTTGCTAGTAGTCAGGTGATGGGTCATGTGATGTTAGGTAAGCACTGAGCATGCTCAATCATGTGATCATGTAGCAAGATTGCTCAATGCTTACAAAGCCATGTGACTCATGACTTCAAGAAGGAAGTAAGTAAAGGGAGAGTAAATGAAAAAATAATGTCAGACTCTGTGCATGCACAAAACCCAATGTCATATTATATAAGCACAGGAAGCAGCATACAGAAAAGGTTGAAAAAGACAAGAAGTATCAGAATGAATGAACTTGAAGAGTAGTCCTTTGACACCCACCACCCAAGCATTCAGACTTAAACTGCTCATGATTTCAACTTCTCTTGACAAACTTCCTTGGGCACATGAGCCCATCCAAGCAAGCCAAAGATGTGAAGATGTGATAAATCAGGTTTTTGGTTATGTTCATTCCATTTGGTGGGCAAACTAGCTGAGCACCACTAATAATTGTAGTGTGGGCAATATGTCTGGCAGTAAACCAGCTGAGTCTCATCAAATGAATTTTGGGAGAAACATCACTAGCACATGGCTACTGACCCTGGCAATTTCAGGATAGAGGAGGGTATCCATTGACCAGATAGGTCAGATTTACTTGATGTTGGGACACAATCCACTAAGCCACAGTAGCTTAGTAGTATGTCTCTCAACATAGCAACTATCTGTAAAACTCACCCACAAATATTTTAGCCCTCTGGATGGTCTCTATGCATGCCTTGAAAGTTGAGAACAAGTACCACTACAAGGTTGACCACATCCTTTGCTCCCAACTTATCTGTGGCTGCACTTACTACCTTGTTTGCTGAAAGGGCTACAGCCCCAAAAATAACATCTGGAAACTCTGGAGCAACCTCTTCAGCACCCCCAAGCTCTGAAACTTTCATGCCCAACACTCCACCAAGCCTTGGGACTTCTAGAACTAAATGCTACAAATGGCTCTAGTGGGCCTATATGACTTGAGCCAAGTGGGGGGCTCATCACCATGCCAACATTGGCAAAATCACCTGGGTTTTCAAAAGTTCAGGCTTAACACCAAGTGAGCACTTGACAGGTGAAACCACTGGAAGACCTCATGTAGGAGACTCACACTTCTCTTGGCCCCCTCTAACTGCTCTGCTGAGTTGCTTGGCCTGACTGCCCCTGCCCTTGGCACTGTTGACAAGCCTACCTCTGCTTTTGTTATTCAAACCTCACCTACAATGCTTCAACTCTCTTTAAACCCAACTCTCCTCCCAACCCTGCTTGTAGCTCATGCAATGAGCCTGCTACACCCTGGCTATAGAGCAATGCTTGTGCCTAGTACAGCACATGTTGCAAATGGAGAAATCCTGCCACAACCCCACAATGAGTGCCTTGAACTTGCATGCCTCCTTCCAGTACTTGCACAACCAACACTGTCACAGGATTTAGATATACTTAGAACAATTGGTGGACCCCTCACTGGAGCTTCTGCTTAGCACTACTTCAGGGAAGGAGGGCCACAGAATCAATCCAATGCCACTGCAAACTGCTCTAGCATCCCCTCAGCCTGCAAAACATGCTCTGCTACTGGAAAAGTCTCTGAGCCCAAGTTAGGCCTCCTAGGACATGCAGAAGATGCTAGAGGACAAGTCTGAAAAGAAGGGAGCCCAGGGCTGCAAACCTGACAATGCTATCCTACAACTCAAACCAGATGCCATAGCCAAAGGCTCTTGAGCATGAGCTTGCAACCAAAGCTCTGTAAATAGCAAATTGGTGAGCACACAGCCAACAATGATGTAGTATTCATGCTGCCAATGCATATCTGCAATGTGCTAGAGATCAAGCTAGTGGTTGTAAGCTGCCTAGTGCTGTTATACATCTCCTATAAGACCAGAGTTGTCCCATGAGGATGGGGAGTTAGAAAGAGAGGTGTTGATGAATAAGACATAGTAGTAGAGAGAAAGAAAGAGTGTAATGCAACCCCAATTTTTTCCCCTTTTGTTCAAGGCTATAGCTTCTCTGATGACATCAGGCTTCAACTTCAATATCAAACTTTGACTTTACAAAGATGGCTGCTGCTAGCACATGCCTGAAAGGATTTCAACACTAAAGGGAGGGTCATGTCATGACCCACACCCCCACCTCAGACCACCATGCACCTCTAGGCTACTATGTACCTCTGATTTTCAAGCCCCAGGACATTCCCCAAATGCACTACAAGTTCCCAGAACCCCTAACTTGGCTTTGCACACTGCCCCTGATCCAATCACTCTCCCACATCACCTGTCCATCACCTGGCACTTGACAACAGCATCTGTCACCTACATTCTGATCAGACCTGCCACACTTTGATCAGATCCACTGCCACCCACAATACCCAACCCCCACACCTTGATCAAACCACTTCTTGTTCCCAACATCTGCCTGCCATTCAACCACAAGCCTCACTGCTCCAATTCAAGTCTGTGACCCATCAGCCCCACTGTGCAACCCCTCCAGAGCTTACTCAAGAGCCTCAGGGCCTGCCTGCTCAGCTCCAGACCTTACTCTACCCCTGCCTACTTGAACTAGCTACCTTGATAGATCCCAGTAGCCTTGATATTGCTAGTAACTCCTGATATTGTTTGGTATTTGTATTTGTATCTCATGTCTTGTATTTTGAATCTCATGTTTGATGTTCTGTGCTCTGTCTTGTTTTGTACATTGTTTCACTTCACCTTGTTTTGTCTCATCTTGTCTTGTCCCTCTTATTTCTACTTGCTTCTACTTTGTTACATGTTCCAATTTTCTTTGTTTAACTTTGCTGTCAATTATCATTTGCCTACTTAATACAATTCTGATTTGTGATTAGTCTCAGTCCAAGATCCTTCAGCTCAGCTTAGCTTAATTTTCACTCCACCTCACCACATGTTTTCTCTCCATTGTCTAATCAACTCTGGAGCTTGTCCACTCACTCTGAAGCACTCATCTCAGCCCTGAACTTTGTTTTTTGCCTTCCCTATATCCCTTTGAGCCCCAGTGCACTTTCTTGCTGCTAGAACTCTGCAGGTTAGCCCTGAAATGTACTTGAATGCTATGTTTGCCTGACTCTATATGTGTGGCCTCTAAGATTAGCAGAACCTGACATATACCTATGCTGGTCTGATTCAATGCAGTGGGACACTTAAGCTCAATCAATGTAACATTGTTCCTCCAGATTGCAATCTAGAACCACAGTAGAAAATGGAATTTGATAATTGACATAGTAACTGGAAATATACTGTCAAAAACTGTAAAGTATGGGCCATTGCAAGCACAGCAGATGTGAGATCTAAGGATATTTGTATTGTTAATATATTTGTCATATCAGAGCATGTGTATCCTTGTTATGTGGTGTTTGACCATTTGGCACACTAATAGGTACAGCTATACTATGAAGTATTTACAACAACAATATTTTTTGATTTAGTAATAATGTTCCAAAGATTGAAGAAGGACATTATACCTGTTAGAGGCCTATCATTCAGGTCATCCATTCTGTGTGCCTCAAACAATTCCTCTACATTTTCAACCTCTAATTCATAAGCTACAATAGCATCACATGGATGGTTGAGAGATGCTGTATTGAGAGAATTAGATTTATAAATGACAGTCTTCTCAATGATGATTGATTTCTCAAACACCTCCAAACAATCTAGTGTGCTTGTCATGATATAATCAGGAATTATTACGAGCATGAATGAGGCATAAAAAATATTGCCCAAGTGCATAGTTATTGAAGACAATTTGGTCAGGGTGATTGCATTGTGTGGTATCACTTCCCAGCTGAGTAAACAAAGATCCTGGAAAGTGGATGATTCAATTATAGCACCATCACTTGTGAGTATAAACAGCAAACAAGAGCTGTCAGCTATGGTGTTATGTAATTGAATTTGTTGATGCCAGTAGCTGTCTTAAAAAGAGAGATTATATGCATGTAGTAGACTTTTTTTTTTTTTCTTTTTCGTCAATGTCAAGATTTCTGTTACTTAAAGTCAACTCTGCATTCAAAAAACAAGGGCCTCACTGGGAGTTGAACCCAGGACCTCCTCGACATGCTGCTATTTGAGCTCCCAAACGAGGAATCATACTACTAGACCATAAGGCCGTTATATCAAGAAAGTATACCCGAATCAGGGCGCAATAGAATTCATAAACTCCGAGCCCCGACCGATTATTCCCGAGCATCGTTCAACGATCCTTGACCTAAGTGGTTTCTTTCAACCCTTCTGAAAACACCACTGGTACTCTCAGCCGACATGTATGTCTCTATTAATCCATGACTGGGCGGCAATGTTCCTTAGGTAACGCCTGTTTTGACATCGACATTTGGAGGTGGTATTGATTGATTACCGGTGAATTGCGTGCGTCCCTCATGGGTCAACCGCAAGTGAAAGCGTGAGTGCCACTGACGTAGACTGCCATATCAAATTTGTCACCACTGCCAACGGCAAGTACGTGTGTCTTGCGAACCTAGTCACTACTTTCAAATTATCATTTCGTGACCGATCGTCTTGTTGAATTAAGTACTTTCCACGATTGACACCCCGAAACTACCTACGTACGGGTCACATACACGTGCTGCTTCTGTAGCAGCTGCTCACTATGAGTGTCCTTGTCATCACTAGTGCAGGGACTAGGCCAACTTGGATGCAGAAGTGTTCTGTATGCATGCTTAACCTGACCATGTTGCCCTTGCAGTCAAATTGTCTTGTGAGGCAATTTAAGCTAAAATTATAGCAAAACTTGGGGCAATTTGAATGAATTTACCAGTCATTTCACATCAGTCAAAATGTGAGGCTTTGTGCTGTGGTTTCCTTTCCCAGTGGAAACATCTTCTAGCACCAGCAGTGTTGTCTGTAAGCACCCGGGTTAGTCGTAAGCCCAACTCTAATCCAAAAAGGCCCTTACATGTCGACTAGGTCTGGTACGGTATTTACAGCTGAAGAGAGTGCCGACGCGTTTGTGCCTATTCTCATCTATGTGGTTCTCAGAGCCAACCTTGAACATTTACTCTCGAATGTCGAGTGAGTTGTCGTCCGGCCATCGTGAAGCACAGTGCCAACCACTTCGCGTAACAGGTTCATAAGCAGGTTCCGCAACCCGGAAAAATTGCAAAGTGAAGCTGGATATCAGGGCCTCCCCAGTCTCGTAAGTGCTGTTCTTGCGATACCCCAGGCGCATAGTAATTTCCTCACAAAGATGGGTGCTGTGTCATTTACCGAGACAATGGATCATACTTCGCTTTCCAACATATCGCAAGAGGAATTCGAACAGTAAGTTGCTTTCCATATACGCGATCAAAGCTGATCACACCACAGAAACGTCGAAGACGCCATCCAAAGACTCCCACAATCAGACACCAACTCCCCCGTCGTCGCTCAAGGACCAGCACCCCCACCCCCACCTAGGACCAACTCACTCGCAGGCGACGGTTCCGCCCAGCCACTCGCCATGTCTACCCCAGCCCAGTCCTTTTCCGGCGACGCCAAGCGCCTCTTGCAAAAGGCAGGCGACACAATATCGAGACCGCTCAACGCCATAGGGCGGATATTCACCGACGCCCTCGATGGCGCGGATAATAAATTGGCGTATCTACCAGGGCCGTTTGCGCCCTTTGAGCTCGGGAGGGAGTACCGCGACCGCGACCGCGAGGGCGACGCACGCACGGGTACGGGTGTACCAGGACACCAGTCGAACGCACCAAGCGATGCTAACGCACCGCCAGTGCAGACACCGTACGCGCCGCGCGTGCGGCACGTACCCTCCGCGTCGTCGTCTCCAGCGCCGCCCGACGAACCACCATCCCGCTCACGGCTCGGTCCTCCATCCACGCCGACGTTCGGGCTCCTATCGCCGGTGTCGCCGCGCGTAAACTCGCTCGCGAGTGGCGATGCGCAGTCCGCGTTCATGTCCGTGTCGCGGACGCCGACGCCTAGTTTGGATCTAGACTTGGATCTGGCGGGCATGTCGCGGCAGATTGACGTGGCGCACGCGCAGGCGGCGGCGGCGGCGCGAGAGACGCTCGTGCAGATATTCCCAGGTGTGGATGTGGAGGTTGTTGAGCTTGTGCTTGAGGCGCAGGGCGGGGATTTGGGGAGGAGTATCGAGGCGTTGTTGGAGATGAGTGTTGGGTCGTAGAGTCGTAGAGGTTGCATGCATATGTGCTCTGTTATTGTGCATTGGTTCAATTTATTATCCATACACACGTTGTGCCTTCAAAATCGAGCATATTACGTCATCCTCGAACAAATGCCGAATCCTTACCTTCCCCATGCCATTTACTCCGTGGCGATAATCACGCTCTCGATACACCTTGTGAGCCAGCGCCGGGCCGCAGACGAGGAGCGCGCGCGCGTCGCGGCGCAGATGTCGATATTGGAGTCTGTACGCGAGCAGTTGAGGGCTGGGTCTGGAGACGCGCTGGAGACTGGGAGGCTTAGGAGGCTTGCGAGGCAGGTTGGGAGGGGGAAGGCAGACGAGGGCGAGGGGGTGAGTGAGGGGGTGGGGAGGAGTGTTGGATGGGGAGAGGTCTTTTTTGGGAGGAGGAGGGAGGAGGGGGAAAAGTGAGCGAGGGATATTGGGAATTCGAGTGTGCGTTGGTGTGTGTTTCTCTTGTTTGTTTGTTTTTGTCGCTGGATGCTGATGTGTGGGTAGAAAAAGTACATGTACATCAAAGGCTTTGTTAAAGAGAAAAAGTCGATGTTCTGGAATCGCGATGCGCGCAAGCGCAAGGTCTCTTCTTTTTCTGGCTCACTTTGCTCGACGCGCAGTTGTTCGACTCTCATAGCAGGCCTAGGTATTGGGATCATGAAAAAAATATTGGGCAGCTACAATACAAGCACGGAACATCATTCCCTTCCATGCTCGTTGTACTCTGTTGACGCCTTGGATGACTGACTGATCAGGCAGCTTACTTGTTCGTTTTTGAAGTTGAAGATTTCTTCAGCCCATACAAGACACCTGGACAATACATATCATGATCTCAGGACAAAAGTCCAAGTCAAGCTGGTGGTGCAGATAGGATGTACTCTGGTCCTTAATGAAGCGCCTGCGGCAATGACCGTGTTCACTGGTTGCCTTGACTGGTTACGAGCTTTTCACTGTGAACGTTCTGGATTAACGCGCACCTCATACCCATAAACTTTCAACTTACACTCACTCAGCCATTGTTAACTCATTATTGAGCACAGTGGCAAGCTCAAAACGACATGTCTCAACTATCGTCGACAATTGACAAAGGTACCGATGGTTGGAGAAACTACCTTACGAGCGAAAGCGCGTTCTCCTCGGGACAAAGTCACATCCTTTGTAAGCAATGAAGCAGATTCTAGATCGACTAAGCCATCGGCGTCGAGCTGTTTGACGGTTTCTATTATGAACCCAGGACAAGCACTCTTCGGGTTTGCTTCTTGTAAGAACAACAACGGCTTCTCCAGTATTCTCCATCGGGCTCCCGCATGTCAAGTATCTCGGAAAAAGTTGTCAATGGGAACGATTTCCAGTTGCCCTGTTCAAGTGTTTTTAGGAAGTGCCCTCTTGTGTGACTATGGGCAGCCCAGTATGGGAAGGTCTCGCCTACGCAAAGCCACTCATATACCATGAACCATCGATGGCGTCCGTGGAAGTCCTGCCAAAACGTTGGAGGCACTGATTTGAGACTGAGGCCCTGATTCGAGGACTGAGGCACTGATTCGGGGACTGAGGCACTGATTCGGGGACTGAGGCACTGATCGAATGCAAATCAAAAATGAAGGGTTCCAGATGTGATTGTTTTAGATGCGCAGTCAATCATCCCCATGACCTCTCATTACAGCTATCTGTTCGAACGATTTGACTAACAACAGTCTTATGACTTTCTCCGGGTCGGATATCTCATTCTGCCGGTTGGGGAAACTGCGAGAAGAGGTGTCAAATGACACCCCTGAGGGATGTATGTGTCTTGACACGACCAATGTGGGAAACGTGGGATCATCCGAGGATGTAGCCCTCTGATTAACCAGTTCACTGACAGATGCCACGCGATCACGGGAAGCTGTCAAACTTAACTAGAAATTGCATGCGTGTTACTTTGCACTTTAAAGAATGGAGTGGGAAGAATCAAAGATAACGAGACTTTTCCCTAAGTACTTCATGGACATACCAAGTGTATTAGGAGTCTCTAGCAGTTTGACATCCAGAAGGAAAACTTTGGGCTTCCAATTTCAAATGTGGCACATTAAAACTACTCATCTGAAAACTATTAAAAAATAAGATGATCAAAGTTATCTTCTCATTTCAAGGTATCAAGTTAGAAAAATATATCACATTCATTATGCTCCAAAACATCTGCGTAACTGATTAATGAAGCTGGATGTTCAAGGGGGTGAAAATTACAAGTATATTTCATCTTTAGACCTTGTCCCATACAAATTCAACCATGTTATAATGCAGTACAGGCTTGGTACAACCAGGTATTATTTTTGTGATTCAAAACGGCTTGCTTTCATCTGTTTCTGCAGTCAGATGTGCCTCAAGCCTGCCTGAGTAGTTGCCATTATATTCAAAAAAATGGGAAAGGCAGATTTTCTGCTGGTGACAGACTCAGTCTCAATGAACATGCAGGGCTAGCGCTTTTAGAGCCACAGACTGTTGTAATGTACTCCAGAAGGCTGACACAAAGGGACAATACCTGAGAACACTGCTATATTCAGAGTGAATGTCGACCTGCGCTGCTGGATATTGAGATATACTATTAATAATAACAGGATAACATTTATGCAATTCTGATTCCCATTTTTGGCTGAGGCACTGTAATTGCTACAGTATCCATGCAAAAGTGAGAAGTGCACATAGGATAGCTCACACTAATACTAGTAACTGTTGCAGACTTGAAATGTTTGAAAGATTGAGAATCGGACACCTAATATACAGGGCTGGGGTCGGACCTTGACAGAGTTAGACTCTGCTTCTTCTCTTTTTCTAAGACAAGCTACACAAGTTGCATGCCTGAACGCCTTCTCCATTCCCAATCTATATTTAAATAAGCAGTATCTTCTGGAAAAATGAGACATGCAATCTGGAACCACTCATCATCTGACTCTGAAATCCATGTCACCTTTAGTATGTCCCAATAACAAGGCATTCAGCTGGTAAATTCCCAGTCAATTATGCCAATTCTACTCTGTCTCATGTGCCAATGTTCTAACCCACTAGGAAATATAAGATTTTGAGGGAGAAGGTCACCATGACAGAAAGTCATGGGAACATCTGGATGGTCAATAAGCAGCATTATGAGAGCCTTCAATGTTTGATTTCTCTTGAAGCTCAACCCATGCCAGACCACCATAGAAAATTCACATAGAGTAACCAGCATCTGGAGGTTAGAGTTGGCAAACCAGGTGCCTAGCCTTCACCACAGTAGCTAGCACCCCTGGACCCCTGGTTATGTATGTGGACTCTGCAGTGAATTGTCACTTCTTTGTCAGTAGGAATAACTTTGAAACATACAGGGAGCCTAGTGTCAATGATAGAATGGGGTCAATGGCTGACAGTGGTGGTGACTTCCACATCACCAGCACTCGATGCATGCAAAAGTGGGTTACACATGCTGGCAAGCTGGTTGAGATCACCTTTGACAACACATTGCATGTACCTGGTTTTATGCACAACCTTGTGTCAATTGGGGCTCTGTGCAGGAAAGGGTGTAAGTCATTGTTTGAAACCAATGGAGCTGTCTTCTATGCACCCAATGGTACTCCATTCATGCATCCTACAATTGCTGGTGATGCAATGTTCTGGATCAACTTTGTTCCCCCCCCTTTGAAAGCCCTGCACACTAGGTCACTCCACAGACTGACTAATTTTGAGACCTGGCACCACTGGCTGGGCCACATCAACGAGGCCACCATACTGAAGATGGCTAAGAAGGAGCTTGTTGCTGGACTCCATCTCACAAACGTGACTGCGCCTGGCAAATGTGAAGACTGCTTCATGGGCAAGCAGTCCTGCTGCCCATTTGACGCTGTCATGTTGCCTGAGCCAAGCCTTATAAGCGGGTTGCATTTGATCTGTTTGGCCCTGCCAGAGTATGGACTACTGGAGAGAAGGTCTAGATGATAGTGGCTGCTGACCAGGGGAGCACCAAGACTGATGCCTGGTACCTTGCAAACAAGACAATGGAGGCAACCGTTACATGCCTGGAGGAGTTCAATGTGCATGCAGAAGTCCAGACAGGCCACTGCATCAAGCAGATCCAAAGCAATAGTGAGAAGGAATTTGTCAATGAGCTCTGGACTGCTTACTGTGCCAGGCAGGGCATAATCCACAAGACTACACCACCCCCTTCCTCCTCAGCAAATGGCATAGCAGAATATAAGAACAGGACCATACTGAACCTGGCTAGGAGCATGCTGAGTGACTCCCAACTCTCTGCACACTATTGGGGGGAGGCTACATCCACAGCTGTGTACCTCCTCAATCTCATACCAAGCTCTCGCCACCCTGGGAAGACACCCCATGAGATTCGCACTGGTTGCAAGCCTGATGTTGTGCACCTTAGACTCTTTGGATGCATTGCCTATGCCAGGGTACCAAAGGAGAACGGAACCAGTAAACTTGATGAGAGGTCCATGAAGTGCACTATGATAGGATACTTCAGTGTGAGGGACTACAAGTTACTGGACCACTTGACAGGCCACATCTTCTATTCATGCAACATCATATTTGAGGAGGGTCATGGTCACCGCACACTGCCCAATAACCAGGGTGACAATGCCATGGATATATATGAAATCTTTGATGCTCCAGGCAACATGGTCAACAATGCCCCTGACATAGAGAAGACTCTGCAAGCCGATGTTGTGGACAATGCTGATGGACAAATACCTGTGGGCCATGTTGACATTACACTTGAGCCACGCAGGTCCTTGCGCATTAGGAACCCATCTGCCAGAGCTATCAGGGCTAGGGAGACCAAGCAGATAATCAAGGATGCTGCAGCAAAGAGGATGGAGTGGGCAGTCGACAGCAGACCTGTGGCAATGGCCATGATAGCTGACCCCACCAATGAGGCTACATGGGTCTCCAAGTTGTACTCAGAGGCCATGAAGCACCTGGACCTGTGAAAACCAGCAATGGATGAGGAGATGGGCAGGATGTATGAGCAGAAGGTGTGGACCCTTGTGAGGAGGCCTGAGGGGGCTAGGACAATGAAAAATTGGTGGACCTTTACTATCAAGTACGACAGCAATGGAAACGTGGTGGGCAGAAAGGCAAGACTGGTCACAAAAGGTTTCTCTCAAATCCCAGGCATTGACTACTTCACAACTTACACCTCAGTTGTGCAATACAAATCCCTTAGAATAAACATTGCTGTTGGCGCAGTCAGAGATTACAAGATGTGGCAGATCAACTATATGAGTGCCTACCTGAATGCACCCATGCAAGCACCTGTCCTCATGGAGCAGCTTGAGGGGTACGAGAAGACAGCCAACAAGGTTTTTCACATTGACGTAGCAGCTGGCAGATGGGTTTGGAGGAGTGATGATTGCGTGGACGAGTGCCCAGAAAGTGATGAAAAGGGACTAGTAGCCTTACTCAACAAAGCGTTGTATGGCATGATGGATGGCACCAACAATTGGTGGAAGACACTAGACAAAGATATAAGGAGGCTAGGCTATAAAAGATCTGAGGCAGACCAATCAGTAAGAATGAGGGTGAGGAACGAAGAAACAACAGTCACAAGCATGTACATGGATGACACATTGGGAATGTCAACCTCCAAGAAAGAGGGTGAGCAAGCATGCAGAGAATTGGGTGAGAAGTTCCAAATCAAAGACCTTGGAGATATGAAGTTTGTACTTGGCATATGCATAATCTGGGACCACAGACAGCAGATGGTGACACTTGACCAGGAAGAATATATTAAACGCACTTTGTAGAAGTACAGAATGGCCGAGTGCAGGCCTAAATACACACCGCTCCCACCAGGAATTACGCTCACCCACAATCAAAGCCCACAGACCCCCAAGGAGCACTTCTATATGCAGGACAAACCATACATGAAAGCACTGGGTTCTATCATGTATGCCCGCTTGTCACCGTTGAACTTGCTATCTTGACCGGTCTGTAGTATTTTCAAGCTTTCTCCAGTCTTGTTTTTCCATGCCAGAACCCAGGCCTTGAGTGCACCAAACCCTTCATCTTTTGTTTTCAAAGGTATTGACCAAGGTTTATTGGTATAATCATCGACAACATTCATGATATAGTTGTTACCGGTCCTGGAAGTAACTGCTGTTGGCCCTGACAGATTGACCCACACCTTTTCCAATCTCCTTGTTGCTCTGTGCCCCATTCTTTCCTCCCTCTTCTTTGGTACCGGAGTCTTGGATTGCTTTCTAAGAATGCAATGGGTTACACTTAGGAGGTTTGGAAGGAAAGGATGAGGGCATACCTTCAATCATGCCTGCACGCGCCATCTGCATGATGGATTGGTAGTTTGCGTGTCTAAGTCTCAGGTGCCAGGATTTGATGTTGGGAGCAGCATGGACAGCTAACGCATGAGGGTTGAGGAGATCTAGAGCATATAGACCGCGTTTTGGTACAAGTGTGCTTGTGGCTATTATTTTGCCGTCAGTTTTCTTACTCAGGATGGCTTTGGTGTTGTCAAATGTGGTCACAATTCTGACTTGTTGGGCTAGTTTGCTCACTGATAGGAGACATACTGTCAACTTTGGTACGTAGAGAACATTTTCCAATTCTATGTGCGTTTGTTCATCAATGTGAAGTCGGATTGTTCCTATTTCTGTGGCCACAATGCAGGACCCTCCCACTCCTCGAATAGGCTTATCATGGATGGGATTGAGAGTGGTGAAGTCAGAGGCATCTGAGGAAATGTGGACAGTAGTGCCTGAGTCCAGGAAGAATGGGTTTAGGTGAGTCTCACAGGAAAGAGTGAGTTCGGAGTGTGGGTTATAATTGCCCTCAGTATCAGTCTTCTCCTCCTCAAGAGCAATCCATGCATTGATCTCAAGGTCCTCAATGGTCGTCAGTGCGCCTGCAGAAGGAATGTTGTCTGATGCTAGACCAGCAAATTTCTGCTTCACCGGGGCAGTTGACAGTCCTTTCATGGCAAGGTAGGCTGCAATAGTCTCGGAGTTACCCTCAAGAGTAGAGGCGCTGCTGCCTGCTAGTGTAAACATGACTTTTGAGATCCTCTTTCCTTTGTCCTTCCTTATATTATCATAGTATGCTAGGTGTGCCCGCTTTGACTCTTCAGTAGTCTTCCTCACCATTTCTCCCCCTTCCAGGATACACCAGGGAGTGGTATGACCAGTGTAGACATGCACAGGGCGCTTTTGAGCCTTGCACACTAAGTAAGTAATGTTACTACCCCGAAATGGTTTGGCAATGAGTGCAGTTGGATCAGAGTCCTGAGGTGTTGTCGTTGTTGACCTGTCTGCCTCCAGTAGTGTTTGTTCCCCCTCCAGGAATTGTCAAATCTCAGCTGGCCCATACTTGATCGTGCTACCAGTGTGTCCCAAGTCACGGGAGATTATTGATTGCAGGTGGGAAAAGGATTTGTCTGAGAGGGCGGACAAGACGGTGATGGACTTCAGTAAGTCCTTTGTCACATTGCTGGCATTAAATGCACAGTCAATCTTCTCAAAAATCGCATTGACCATCTTGGTGAGTGGTTCCGACAATGAGCACTTTGTGGTGAGGGCCTTCTGTAGGAGGCAAACTTGTTTAATGAGGGCAACGCCACCGTGGCGTTCCTTCAGATACAACCAAAGAGCAATGGGGTCCTTTTTCTCAGCGCAGAGCTTTTGTTCTGGAGCAGATAGCATGCGTTTCCAGAATAAACAAGCTAGTTGCCTATTTGAGGCCCACACACGGCAGGCGCGTGGCTTGTACATGTCATGAGGATGAGGGGGGTGGGTCAAAGACGTAGTCCCATAGCTGGACCATAGTGAGTTCTAATTTCATCACGTATGCCCAGTTGGTGTATTTGCTATTATCCTTATCTAGAATGTGGCCCATCAAGGACAACGTTATCTTTCTGGCAGGTAAAACAGTAGGATTCGTGCCATTGTCCACCATCTTCATTTCTGCTATTCGGGTAGCAGTCAGTAGCACAGAGGGAGATTTGGGGCTTTTTACTCATTGGAGGCATTGTAGTGAGTCGCAAGGCAGCAGCAAGGAGAACAATAGATTTCCCAGATATGTGTTATCCACGTCAATTGGGAGCAGATATAATTGGATATTTGATCTGGCAAAGGCAAGGTTGAGCGATTGTAGCTCGCAGAGATCAGATATAGGTTCGATTCCTTCAGAAGTCAAAGCAGCAATGGCCCATAACCTGTTAATAGTTGGAATCTATACAACACAGATATAGTAAGTCCTCAGTCTCTGGATAATTGACTCAGTTCAGTTCCTACCTATACAACACAGATATAGTAAGTCTATATGTACTGTAAGCATTGCTTCTGTTGTATAGGAAGTGTCCTAACTCACTCTCAGTCTCTGGATAATTGACTGAGGGTTCCTGTATTGTCTCGTACTAGATAAATATATGTTCGTCCATTGTCTCGATAACAAAGGGGCCACTGGCCTAAGCGTGGCTCTAAGTCCTTTGTATTCTGTCGATCTGTGCGCTCCCATGATCTCAACACAATCGCAGGGCTAGGCATAGCCGGTGGTGCTGGGGGTGTGCAAGCGGCCTGATGAATAGATCAGCCAGGTTCTTGTTACTGGGCACATATGTGATGGCCACCTTTCCCTCCTCAACTAAGTGCCTAATGTAATGATGTTGTACATTGATATGCTTAACACAGTTGTGATTTTGCTTGTTCTCTGCTATGGCAATGGAGCCGCTGTTGTCACCCTTGAGCTCTGCTGGGTATGGGATGGTGTGGCGTATCTCAGACAGAGCTGCAAACATCCATTGTATCTGTTCTGCTGCGTGTCCAAGGGTAATGTATTTGGCTTCGTGGTTAATGTTGATATTGTATCCTGGTACTTGGCACTCCAGCACATTGGTCTGCCAGCTTGGAGGTAGACTCCCCCTGAGATGGATCTGTGCATATTTGTGTCTGAGGCAAAATCTGGGTCATAGTATCTGCATAGTATGTAGTCTTGGTACTTGTGACTGCCGTATCACAGTTTGTAATGGGACATTACCTTGAGGTACTGCAGGACATGGAGCAATGCCAGCCAGTGTGCTTTACCTGGGTTTGAGCCAAACCTGCTGAGTATCACAACAGCAAATGCAATGTCAGGCCTGGTACTAATCTACAAAGAATGGTACAGAAGTCAAGGAATCATACTAGAAGTTGGTGCCCCTTATACATCAGCCCACATGGGAAGAGTCAAATGCATGCATCAAACTCTGATGGGAAAAGTGTGGACTATGCAGCTTGTGGCTAATTGTCCTCCTTTCTTATGGAATGAGTTCTACTTGATGGCTGCCCATCTCCATGGAAAAACAAAGACTTCAGCAGTGTGAGACGTAACTCTGGATGAGCTATGGTATCAAAGGAAACTGAACTACTCTTATATTCGAGAGATTGGGTGTCATGTTTTTGTGTTGATTCAAAACAGACATAACCCTAAGGTATTCAAACAATCCATTGAGTGCATACTCATAGGCTATGATTCCAACTCAAAAGCCTACCGTTGTTATGATCATTCAACAAAGAAAGTCTACAGCTCTTATCATGTCCATTTCATAGAAAGCCACAATGATGAACCAAATACACCAACTCCCATGCCTAGCTCAAAGCAACAACCACATTCAGACATCTGTCCTCCAGAAACTCAGACCATAAATTCCATAGCAATGAACGCCTCGAAAAGCCCAGCTGAGCACAATGACGACAGCAAAGATATTCCCCAAAACATACCTGGAGTCCTCCACCAAACCCCATCAGCAGCTCAACCACTGAATGAACCAACCAACAATGAGCACGCCCCAACACCCCAAGTCCAAAGATCAACCCAGGCAGTAATCCCAACTGCCAAAGTAAGTGGTGACAACAGAATCAAAATGCGTACCAAGAAGGCTGTCAGAGAGTCAAAGAAAGCAGCTGAGCGGATAAAAGCAACCAGGACCAAATGCCAGAGGGAAGCCAAGAACAATGACGTAGTTGAAAACCAACCCCACAATCTTGATTGCATCCTGACAGTGCTGAATACGATTGAGGACCAACAGTACCTGGACCCTGAATCTGACTTCGAAACCCCAAGAACTTGGGAGGAGGCCAAGGGCTCACCAGATGGATTCAGGTGGGAACAGTTGTATTGTGAAGAGCTAACATCATTAAAAGAGATGGGAGTATGGAAGCTCATTCCATGTGAGGAAGTTCCCCGAGGACACTAAGTACTCAAAGGACGCCCTGTCTTCACAATCAAATGCGACAAAAGTGGAAACATCACAAGGTTCAAGATGCAACATGTTGTACAAGGCTTTAACCAAGTATATGGCAGGGATTACACATGGACTACCTCACCTACAGCATGCATGGAATCTTGGAGAATTTTGCTGCACCTGGTGGCATCACTTGGCTGGGATGCAAGTCAGATCGACGTAAAAACAGCTTTCCTAAATAGTGTCTTACCTGAGGAAGAGACAGTATACATAGAACAACCAAGGGGGTTCGAGGAGCCAAGGAAGGAGAACTGGGTATGTCGGCTGATAAAAGAATTATATGGAATGAAACAGGCAAGCAGGATCTGGAACAAAACCTTGGACGGGCACATAAAGAAGTGGGGATTTACCAGGCTGGATTGCGAAGCGTGCATATACTATAGGAAGACTGAGATTGGTGTGGTAATTGTGGGAGTACATGTGGACGACTTTCTAGCTATATCCAGCACAAAAGCTGCAAACGAGGCATTCAAGAAGGAGATGGCAGAAGCATAGACTATAGCAGATCTGGGAACACCGAAGCACATCTTGGGGATTGCTGTGAACTGAAAGCATGATGCACATCAGGTACATTTATCACAGACGACACTGATTGACAGGATGGTCCAACAGTTTAGGCAATCGGATGCCACTCCCCTATCTACACCCATGGATCCTGGGACCAAGCTACGCCACACGGACTTAACCACACTTCCCCATGATGAACAAGAGAAAATTGCACGTATTCCTTACTGTTGCCTGGTCGGAGGCCTGCTGTGGCTTGCAGTGTCTACATGGCCAGACATCCAGTATGCCATCCAACAGCTCTCTCAGTATCTCAATTGCTACACCAAGACCCACTGGAACGCCGCCATCAGGACCCTTTGCTACTTGAAAGGCACACGTACTTTGGGGTTATCTCTTGGAGGTAGACAACCGGTAACGCTACTAGGCTTCACTGACTCAGATTGGGCGAATTGCCTGGACACCAGGAGGAGTGTCAGAGGATATGCGTGGACACTAGGCTCGGGCACTATCTCATGGTCCACACAAAAGCAACGGACCATTGCAGCATCCTCTTGCGAGGCAGAGTACATGGCTGCTTTTGAAGCTACCCAGGAATGTGTTTGGTTACGGGCTCTGATGACAGCAATTGGATACACCCCGCTGGGGTCCATGACCTTACTATGCAACAATAACTTGGCCATAAACTTATCTGAGGACCCGATGCTACACCAACGCGTCAAACACATCGACATAAAATATCACTTCCTACGCGAGTGCATCGCATCGAAAGAAATCACCATTCGGTACATCAATACCAAAGATAATGTAGCCGACATATTCACCAAAGCACTACACACCCCTCAATTCTCGAAACTACGAGCACTCCTTGGACTGACGGATTCCGCGCGAGGAGGAGTGTGATTTATGATGAACGATACTATAGGCAATGCTCACAGTGAGGAGTGTTGGGATCCGATAACACTGTGAGCATGGATCACGGGAGCGCACAGACCGACGGAATACAAAGGAGGCCAGTGGCCCCTTTGTCATTGAGACAATGGACGAACATATATTTATCTACAGTTGAAGTTGTCATAACTCATAGGGGTTGGTCAAGGCCAAAATCTATGGGTTATTACAACTTATGGGTTAGTAAAGAGGTCATTATAGGGTCATTTCTTAGGCTTTTAATTAGCTCAAATCATGTAATTATAGTCTTAACTACATATATCTATAGCTATCAGGCCTTGGAAGTGAAATAATCAGTGATCAAAGTTGGCTGAAGTGTACGGAATTCATCGAGGCGAGTCTGGCGACCAAACTTTGCCAGTAATGTCTCCAATTCATGTGCAAACGGTTCATCCATGTCTTCAATATAATCCTTCAGTGTGGAAGCAGCTTGGAGTGCATCCCGACGGGCTGGCT
>JAGGAP010000563.1:0-18420 GCA_017657235.1 Termitomyces sp. T73sscA
TTTACATCTTAATTAGCCTGACCTCAAGTTAATCTGACTACAATATTTGCTACTCTAATATACACAATTTACAATGTTAAAAATAACAACTTTGAAAGTAACTAAAATCAACATCAGTCAGTCAGTAAAGGTTCAAAATCACTTACAAGATAAAATATCTATCAATATCAATCAATCAGTAGAAGTACTCACTTTGGAGTGTGGCCACAACTTTGAAAGTGACTAAATCCAACATCAATCAATCAGTAAAGGTTCAAAATCACTTACAGGATGAAATATCTATGCAACTAGAATGCAACGACTTTTTTTAAACCCAGCTTGTTAGATAATAATTTACGTAAGCACTGACTAATCCACCCATAAAACTTGCAACTTTACAATCATTAGTAGATCACTCCCACAGGTTTAAATCAAATTCCCAGGCATTGTTGTGTTCTATATAGATACAAATGACATTGTTGTGCTATTCATAAATTGACAGGATTTCATTAGAAAGGCTGACTTTAAACAGCAATTAATGTCAACATTGAGAATATGAAAGAGACAGTGATGCAATAGTTTATGCAATAGATCCAGGGCTAAAAACATAAGTATTGAACATTTGCAAATAAGATAAGGTCTGATTTTAATTGAAAAATGCAAATGCTAGGGCCTATTTGTCAGGAGACAGGTTTCTAGACTGCATCCAATCTTATTTCAAGCTTAGTCTGATGATGCACCCACATTTAGCACATCCAAATGACTGCTGATGAGCCTTCCACAGATTCTGGGTGCAAAAAGGGCCACAGACTTAGGATAGTTCTCACCTTGGAAACTTGGTAATATTTTGTTTCCTTCTTATCGATTTTACTAGCTAGCAATATACTAATTAACAGACTACCATTGAGTCACATGCCCTTGCCCTTGCCATGCTTCCTCCACCTTGCTGCTCAATGTCTCTAAGAGCCTGTAGACAAAGTCTACTTCTTTTGTGCCAAGTTCACATGATGCATCACATGAGCCTCCCACCTCTCCTGCCAGATAGCAGGAAGCCTCCCATACTAACACCTCTACCATCTTTAATACATCAAAGCTGGCATTTGATGGAAAGATAGAAGCTTTGATCAGATTGATAGCCTGTATCATTTATGCCATGCTTGCTGATCAATGAACAGCTTAGAAATATCATTTGTTTCAGCATTTTCCAATGCCTCACTTAGCCTTCTCTTAGCAACATTTCTTTGATGATATTTTTCCATGACAGCCAGCTTAGTTGATTCATGGTTGGCAAAGGCTTACTGACTCTTTCATTTTTGGTCTTCTTTCATTTCTATAATTTTGGTATAATTCATGGTTTCCTACCTACCTTTTCCTCATATATTGTCACTAAGCATTGCTTAAACACTTGGTAACCTTTGACAAGTTTACCATCTTTACTCTGTATAAATACTTTACTTTTTGTCAGTATTACACACAGAAAATTGTACACATTTCTGCCCACAACTATCTTCACCAGAGTTCAGATCTCCAAGCAACTTTACTTTTCTAAGTTGTCTTAGCACTTGTCTCTATTGGTACTTGTTTCTCTTAGCTCTTGCAGTGCCATTTGGGCACCCCTAGTCTTACATCACTAATGCCTTTGTGCTTCACCTACAAATCTTTGCACCTAGCACCTATGGCTAGGACTTAGTAGCTCTGTGTAGCTAAGCACTTCTTCTCCCTTGCTGCACTACCTTAGCATTTCTTGCTGACATCTCTTGGCAACTGACAGTTTATAGCTTGTTCATACTCAACAGGCTTCAAATTTTATAGCAAGTTTCTGGGACCTGTCCAGAACTCTTGCAAAACTACTTACCTCAAAAGGTTAAGTTGCTGCCTACCCAAACAGCACTTAGCTCAATTTTGGGTTCTTCACTGCTTGGCCCATCCTATTCCCTTCTATCTTCTAATAGTTAGCCTTGATGAGTCATATGCATAGACCTTACTCAGCATCAATTATTGTTAGTCATCCTCCATTACATACTAGAGCCTGATTAGTAAATAGTATTGGTAATAGCACAGCCACCAATGTAGTATATAAAGGCAGCCTGTGGATAGAATATCCCTAGGCTGAACAATAGCAGTGTTTTCCTAGCCTACACACTGAACTGACTGTAAGCTCTTTAGTAACATTTGACTGCTGTCCCTCACCAAATTTTTGCTTGCTTCCACACCTGCTCAACTCCTGCTTGTCACCAGTGCTTGCTAGCATTGTAGAAGGAGTTTTGCAGACAATAAGCATCCCCTTACACTATTGCTACAATGAAATGTTTCAGACTTTGCTATGTTCTAGCAATAGACTTCACCACACTTTTCTGAGACAAAACTTTCATGAAACTATTGAATAAACAGTATAATATATAAAGACAAACTCACACTACACAATTCAAATTTGACTGTATCAGAACACATAATGACTTGTGGCAGCATAAAACTATACCTCCTTGTTGTCTGCTTTATTTTTGGATCCCATGCTAGTTGTGTTTTAAAGTCCAGTGTGGTCTGGCCTTTTGACTAAAATTTCAAAGACTGCAACTGCAACTGGTCCAGAAATATTCCAAATAAGCAAAGACTAAAATAGAACTACATGCAACTGGCAACCAGTTGCAATGAGTCTTAAATAATTGAAGTTAAATAAGTGCAATTTAAAAAAGGTCAGTTTTGAATGAGAGAAGATCTTGCTAGCCAACAAGTAGTGACTAATTAAGGTCACATGATCAATGACACTTCTAGATGTAGTCATGTTATTTGAACAGAATGACATTGTTGTACTATTGATAGACCTGCTAGTTTTTGCATACAAAAATTATAATGTGATGAATACTAAAGTTAATACAACACTAATACAAATAAATAGCATGGGCTTCAACATTATGCTGCAGCAGCAACATAATTTTATTCAAATAAAAAATGTATAAAAAACATATCAAACATAAAATAATGCCAGCTGAGCCACTATACAATCCACTTTAGTAAACAATAGTATTTTCTTGGTGTATCATTATGCTGAAGCAGCAACATAATATTTCTTTGAATAAACAGAAAAAAGACATAGAAAAAACATATAAAGAAGTAAACAACATATAAAAAAGTGAATGTTATAAAAAAGTATATAGATAAAAACATACAAAAAAGTAAATAGACAATAAACATATAAAAAACTAAACAGTTAAGAAAAACATACAAAATCTATATATAGAAGCAGAGACATTATGCAAAATTAAGATTATACAATCAGCTGCAGGAGCATCTGGTTTACTCATTATTGTACTAGGTATTTGTAAGAGAAAATTCTAGAAAAAAGGTAAAAAGAGGAAGGAAAGAAAAGGATTTTAAGGATTTTATTATGAGCTAGTTTATATACTCTCATTTGCTAAATATGTACATTTTCTACCATGATCAACACCATAGCATCTAGTTGTACATTGGCATTTATTACACAGCACCTTGCATGGCTTGAAACAGTACTAATAGCTGGACATTATAGCTGGTGCATCAAAAATTGAGGAGAGAATGAGATGAACAATAGATCACATGATGACAACACCAATAGCCAGATGTTATAGCTGATGTGTCAAAAATTGAGGACAAAGAGGATGAGATGAACAATAGGTCATATGATGACATACCAATAGCTGGACATTATAGCTGGTGCATCAAAAATCAAGGACAAAGCAATGAAATGAACAATAGATAGATCACATAACATGTACACACATGACCAAGAGGAAATTGCAGCAAAAATTGAGGACAAAAAATGGTGGGGTCAAAAATAGTATAGCCAAGGTAAGTAGACCTTGGAACTGTAAGTAGAGTGTTTGGCCTAGTAAGTGTACATAGCTACTTACCCTCAGTCTTTGTATATTTGACTGAGGGTGTGGTTACTATGCCTGGGTTTATATATATATGCAGTCCAAGTCTGAGGATAGAGGTGATTAATTACAGGGATAGACATTATATATATTGACCCTCTTGGTCATTAGATTTGTGCCACTTATGGTGGACCCATCACTGTCTAACACTCCTCCTCATTCAAAGGCTGCTATATACTTGGCCTCACAAGACAATGCAGCTACCTTTTTCTGCTTCTGTGAAGCCAACAATATAGCCCCAGATCCCAGAAACCATGTGTACCTTCCAACACTCTGTTGTGTATCAAGGCAATTAGCCCAATCAGAATCCATAAATCTTGCAAAGAAAATTGGAGATAAGCCTCCTAGGCAAAGCCTGATATTCTTTGTGCTCTTTAAGTAGTGTACTACACATATGGCTGCATGGCTAAGTTGTTAAACAGCATATTTAATATCTGGTTGAGAGCATATTGCTAGCCAAATCAGGCCCTCCACAAGCCTTTGATAAGGTATCCTAGCAATGTTATCTCATTCTTTTTGTGTTAATTTGGAGTAATCTGTCTTTCTCAACTTCAGGCCCAGTTCTATTAGTAGCAATAGTTGGTTAGCATCTTTCTGGACATATTTCAAGACCAGCCTGTCAATGACAGATTCTTGTGAGAGGTAAACTGCCTTGTTCACTCTATTCTATTCAATTATAATTTCTACAATCTGCTGTGGTGTGCCCAAGTCCAATGATGAACCCAAAATTGTGCTAAGTGCTGTCTGAGTAGGTAGTGACTTAACATTTGGGGCAAGTAGTTTGTGCTAGAGTCCTGGACAAGTGCTAGAAATCTTGCTATAAAATTTGAAGTCTGTTGGGTATAAACAAGCTATGAGCAATCAGTTACCAAGAAAAGTTGGCAAGAAATGCTAAGGTATGGTGGCAAGAAAAGGAGAGGTGCTTAGCTACACAAAGCTACTGAATCCTAGCTGTAGGTGCTAGGCACAATAGTTTGTAGGTGAGGCACCAAGGCATTGGCAAGGTAAGACTAGAGATGCCTGAATGGCATTGCATAAGCTAAGAGTAGAGGCACCCAAAAACAGGCACCAAGAGAGAGAGAGAGATGCTAAGACAACTTTAGGAGTGAAGTCACTTAGAGATCTGAAGTCTAGTAAAGACAGTTGTGGGCAGAAATGTGTACAATTTCCTCTCTGTGTAATACTGACAGAAAGTAAAGTATTTATACACAATATAGACAGCAACCTTGTCACAGTTGTCCAGGGCATAAGCAATGGTTAGAAGGAATATAAGAGAAAAAGGGAGGTAGAAAACTGTGAATTATACCAAAAACTGCAGAAATGAAAGAAGTCCAAAAATAGAAGGGTCAGCAAGCTTTTGCAGACTATTGATTCACCAAGCTAGCTATTACAGAGAAATGTTATCAGGGGTGTGTCACTAAGATGGGGGCTAAGCAAGGCATTGGCAAATCCTAAAACAATTGATGCTTTCAAGCTGTCCATCAGATGGAAAGTGTGGCTAAATGATACAGTCTATCAATCCAATCAAGGCTTCTAGTCTTCCATCAAATGCTAGCTTTGACATATCAAAGATGATAGAAGCTGTAAGCATGGGAGGCTGCCCACTATTTGGCAAGGAGCAGGCAACAAGGTGGGAGTATTATGACTCCACATGTGATACATCATGTGACCTTAGTGCATAAGAGGTAGATGTTATCTGCAGGTTGTTGAAGATAATAAGCAGCAAACGGAAGCAGCGCAGCAAGGGTGGGGGCATGTGACTTGTTGGTGGGCTGTTAATTAGCATATTGCTAGCTGGTGGAAGTCAATAAGGAAGGACCCAAAAATATTACCAAGTCCCCAAGGTGAGAACTATCCTAAGTCTTTGGCCCTTTCTGCATAAAAACCTGTGGGAGGCTCATCACCAATATAGTCTAGGTTGCCTTCAGTTGAGACTTGAAATGCTTATTTGCATATTTCAAGCTCACAATCAACAGAAAGTCATCCACATGAACAGCTACAATAATATTCCATGATTGGCTTTCTAGTAATAGATGCAAGACTCACAGCCTAAATCTTGTGAATCCCCTATTTCCCCACCATGTTTTCATTAAAGTGCAGTTCCAAATTTGCTCTGCTTGCTTCATTCCATAAAGTCCCTGTTCCAACTTGCAGACATAGTCTTCTTTTCCTGGTTCCTCAAAATCTCATAGTTGCTCAATGTAAGTTGTCTCTTATAAGAAAGTTGTTTTTATATCAACCTGTATTGCATCCCATTTCTGTGCTGCTGCAAGGTGGAGTAGGATCCTCTATGATTCCATGCATGCAGTCAGTGAGGTAGTCTTAGTATATTTTTTTCATATGCCTGATTAAAACCTTGTAAGACATGCCAACTTTAAACTGCATAATATTCCCTTTTTCATTATATTTCAATGTGACTACAGGTTGGCCATGATGTACTTGGTGCTCTGGGAGTACCTTATCTCTAGGAATCTCTCTATGTCTCTCAAGAATTTGAGCTCATCCTCACAGGCAAGTCTCCATCTGTCTGCATCAGGAGAATTCTGTGCCTGCTTCCAAGTCTTTGATACTTTCAGGTCAACATCTCCTGCACTTATACTTAGATCACCTTCAATTACACTTAGCATCTGTTGGTCAATATACTCAGTTGGTGTAAATATAGCTGTATTGAGTCTAAGTACCTGTTGGTCAATATACTATAATACCATAAGTTACTGTATGATATGCTAGTAATTAAGCTCACCTCAGTCAGTGTAGATACAACTGAGGCTTACCCATGTTCTGTTCTGATCTTTGTATTCCATCTGTACAGTACCACCTTCCTTATTTGTCTTCCCTCCTGTAGTAGCAGTGGCGTTGTATCATATGCATAATGTGCCTCACAATCTCTTTGCCAATACTCCCCTGGAATTGTGTGATGCATCATTCCTTGAAGAGATGCAATGCTGCACAAAACTTATAATGTTGTGGTCTTGGTAGAGCCTTTGTAAAAAGGTCAGCTAAGTTCTCCATACTGAGCAAATACATGATTGCAATCTTTTTGACTTCTAACTGCTTGTCTAATGTAGTGGTGCTTGACATTGATATGCTTGACTTGGTTGTGGTTTTGTGTGTTCTCTGCAATGGATATTGAGCTGGTATTGTTGCCTTTCAAGTCCGCTGAGTATGGAACTTCCATCCTGATTTCTGCGAGTTATGCATGCATCTACTGTATTTGCTCCCTCACCTTTGCTAGTGCAATATACTCTACCTTGGTGGTTGATGTAAATATTGTATCCTAGCAGGTTGGTCCCCCAGCCTGGAGGCAAACGCTTCTGGAAATTGACCTTCTAGTATCTAAATTTGCTGCAGTCAAAGTAGCCACATGGCATGTAGTCTTGGTATCCCAGACCACCATATTGTAACTTGTAGTGCAATGTTGCCTTGATGTACTGCATGACATGTTGAAGGGCTAGCCAGTGCTGTTTCCCTAGGCTAGACATGAAACAACTTAGCAAAGTTACCGCAAATGCAATACGTTCCAACTTGTGTGTACATTAGCAATTCCAAGACTTCTTTGTAAGGTTTGTTTTTCATGTAATAATGGTCATTGTCAGTTACTGGTTGTTGCAATCAGCTAAGGATGAGTCCTGCTGGGAGTAGTGTGTAGTTTGGTGTGCAGTTAGCCATCCTGAACTTCTCTAATGTCTGCTTCAGATATGCCTTCTATTCTAGGAGAATTAGTTGTTGCATCCTGTCTTGAGTGATTCTAATCTCTAGCACAAACTTAATGTTCTCAAAGTTCTTGATTTTGTACTTTCTGCTGAGTTCTGACTGCCTCTGCCTTTGATGATGATATTCCTGAGGTATCATTGGTATACATGCTGGTTATTGTCCTTTTTCCATTTGTTTCATGGTACTGTACTGATTAGTTGGCCTCTAAACATCTGTACTCTAACTGCTTCATATCTTTGTCCAGTGTCCCCCACTAATTCTTTGCTGCATCTATTATCCCATACAATGCCTTATCCAGCTCTGCCATCAATCTCCTTTTGCTATTATTGCTGCTACCACCGCTAATTCCTTTGTCACCACCATGTTCATCACTCCCCCAAACTTGTTCACCTGCAAGTATGTCCAACCTAACTACTTCACTTGGCTTCACCTTGTATTCCTCAGGTTGTTCCATTAGAATGGGGACTTGAGCAGGGGCATTGAAGTAAGTGCTGGTATAATCAATTTGCCAGATTACATAATCAAGAACGGTCCCAATGGCAAGGCTCATACAAAGATATTCATACTTGACTATAGAGGCATACGAGGCAAAGAAATTGATGCCCAGGATTTGCGTAAAGCTCTTTGCAACTAGCCTGGCCTTGTGTCTAACAATCTTGCCATTTGCATCCTATTTCAGGGCAAAGACCCATCTGTTCTTCATGGTCCTTGCCTCTTTGGGCAACCAACCTTCACACCTTCTGCTTGTACATCTTTCTCATTTCATTGTCCATTGCTGGTTTCTATAAATCTGGCCTCTTCATCACTTCTGAGTATAACTTTGGTACCCAAGCTGAGTTGCTCCCCATTACCTGCATTGCAAGCGCACCAGGCATGCTAGTATATGTTTCTTCCTCACTCTCCAGGTCAGATGGGTTATTGTCAAGCAGTAGTGTCAGTGCAGCCAGTGTCCTAGTGGCAATCTTGGCTGATCACTAAATGAGAGCATCAGGCAACAAAACACATTCCTGCAAGACTGACAGCACTTCCAGAGCATTTAGGCTAAGGTATGGTGCAGAAGGAATAGGGTTGTCAGCGGTTTTAGTATTATCACTGAGGTTAGTGGCTGGAACAGGTCTAGAAATGTCAAAGACTTCAAACAGGTCTGTGGCAGGGCCATCACAACAGTCAGGCAGGGTTTTATGGGCTGGTCCTTCTTTGAAAATGATACAAGACTGGAAAATCCACCCAATGGCATGCTTGAGCTTGTAGTTGCTCACTTCCTGACTATACCACACTCTGCAATGCCAAAAGAACCCTTTGCAGTTGTGCCAGTCTTGCAGTCAGCATCTGGATCCTTGTAAGTGATAATGTCTTCATGGTTGATTGGTTGATAAAGAAGTGGCAACTTGCAGTAGAGTCAGCATAGGTGATCCTGTTGCCAGAGCCAATACTCATCATGGTTAAGAATGCAAGGCACCAAGGACTGCCATTGTTAGCTGATGTCACCGCTGAATTTGCTTGCAGCACTGCTAGTAGGGTTGGATTAGACAAATTTGGGGTTGCATTACTATCACAGCCCTTCTTCCACCAGTCTGGGTACTGGCCCTCCATGCTGCCTCCTTTCCAGAAACATTTGTTGACAGTGTGACCTATACATTTGCAATTCAGGTTCAAACAGGTCAGGCTATTCTTGGACTGGGATCCTGTCTAGTAGTAAGTCTCACCATGATGTCAAGCGGAGGTGACCTCATTAGCCAAAGACCTAGTGACAGAGGCCCATGAGGAGGGCATTGACTTAATAATGTAGGCCCTAAACCTCCTGTTGTCAATTTCAGCTCCTTGGTCATTTGCTTGAGCCCATGCTGTTTTCATTGCCTTAAAGTGTGCTTCAATGCTGAACTCCTCAACATATTTTAGTGACCCCAGTTCCTCCCCAGCATGTATCAGGCCAAGGTCAGTCTTTGTGTCATGCAACACTGTAAGAGATAACCAGGCATTTACAGCAGAACCATCCAATGCCAATAGAGTTAATAACATTCAAGATCACCATGCTCCACACATATTCATTGTGCTGAAGCCATTTACTGTATGTTGGGTTTGGCGCCCCCCACCATGCAGTGGTTCTCTCTGTCTCCATTTTGGGTTCAGGCTTGTTGCTAGGGCATTGTATCTCCCCTGTCAAGTAGCCTATAAGGCCATGACCATGTGCAGCCTCAGTCAATATAGTCTTAAAAGAAGGCCAGTTTAAGCCATCAAACTTCTCATTTGTAGGCAATAGGAAAAGAATTGGATTAGACATGTCTAGTTTGGGTTCAGCTGGTCTGGGTTTGGTGTTGGTGGGTCAAGAAAAAAAATTTTCAGAGTTGCTCTGGCTACTAAGTGGCATGGAGCCAATAACCTGTTGGTCAATATACTCAGTTGGTGTAGATACAACTTTATTGGGTCCAAGTACCTGTTGGTCAATATACTATGATACCATAAGTTACTGTATGATATGCTAGTAATTGGGCTTACCTCAGTCAGTGTAGATACAACTAAGGCTTACCTGTGTTTTGTTCTGATCTTTGTATTCCATCTGTACAGTACTACCTTTGTAATTTGTCTTCCCTCCTGTAGTGGCAGCAGTGTCATATTACGTGCATAATGTGCCTCACAATCCCCTTGCCAATAGCATCACCAATACATGGTCTAGGTTCTCATCATTCTTTTTGATTGTTAGTGGAGCCTGCAGATTTGGGTGGTTTTGATGGTGTAGTTCTTTGATTGCATGCTGACAGTCAGCTTTAGCCTCTCATATTTGGTCTGCTACTTCTTTTGATTCCTTTACACCTCATTCTACAGGTGTTTCTGGGGCATTATCTGGTTTACTCCTGGCTGTTGGTGTTAGAACCCTTGCTAATTGCCACAGTGTGTTTTGTATAGGCTGAGCTGGTTGGCCTTGATCCTCAGGTTGCTCTTAGAGTATTTGATCTTCTAGCATATTGATAGGTTCCACATCATCATTTCTATTAGGTGCAACTTCCTCCTCATTGTCTGGAATTATATATGGCTGATTCCATGCTCCCCTCACTATACTATCAATTGTCCAGGCATTTGCATGGTTTGGAGTTGTTGTAGATGTGGATGGATCACTGATTTCATGATCTGGGGTTTGAAAAGGTGCTGTGAGGCTGATTGGCATAGGGTTATCTTGATGCTCAATAAACTCAATGTAGTATGTGCTGTATACCTGTTTTGTTGTTCTGTCATAGCCTCTGTAAGCCTTTGCTTTCAGATCATAGCCTATAAGTGTGCATTCAATTGCTCTTTCACAGATATAGATTTCTGAATTATGCTTCCCCAATTTAAGTACAAATACTCAGCAGCATATTTTGCAAATATAGTAATAATTGGGTTTCTTGTCATACCATAGCTCATCTGGTGTAATGTTGTTTACAGACAAGGTCCTGGTTTTCCTATGTAGGTGAGTCACTGTTGGATGAAATTCATCTCAAAGAAATAGCAGGCACTTCACATACAGTCTCATAGTTATACTCTTCCCCCATGAGCATCTTATGCATTTGTTCTACACAGCCTAAGTGTGCCAATGTCTAGACAACTCCATGTTGAGTTGTTATTCCTTGGGATCTGTACCATGTTTTGTTTTCTTTGGCTATGATTTCTAAGTCATTTGCAGAGCAAAGTATTCCTACTTTCAAGCCTGTTTCAACTTGCTATGCAAGAGTCCATGCTTTAAGCTCTTCAAATGCATTGCTCTTCAGTTTTAATGGTTTGGACCGTGGTTTATTTGTATAGTCATTGACAATATTCATGATGTAATTATTTCCTGTTCATGACATGACTTCAGCAGTTTTGTAGAGAAGGTATGGCATACCTTCAACTATGCCTTTTTTTGCCAATTCTATAATGGTCTGATAATTGGCATGACCTAGGTGACAGTGCCATGTAACAATATCAGGTGTTGGATGGACACTGAACACAGATTTAGCATAGAGGTTGAGTGCATACAAGTTCTTTGTGGGAATCAGGGTTCTGCTTGCAACTACAATCCACGTGTTGACTTCAAGGCTCTCAGCCTCAGCAAGAGATCTTGGAAATGCATCAGATGCCAGACCTACAAATGCCAAGCTAGCAGTTGTAGCAAGTGCTTTCCCAGTCTAGTTGGTGAGGTACATAGCAAGAGTATCTGCATCACCCTCCACTGTAAATTTGGGACCACCAGCCAGAGTAAAGGTGAGTTTAGTCATTGTCGTGCCTTTCTTCTTGTCATGGTTGTCCCTCTTTGCCTTGTAGTAAGCAGTCCTTGCTTCATCAAGTGTCTTCTTGGCCATCACACCCTCTTCCAGAATACACCAAGGTTTGGTATAGTCTGTGTAGTTTACATGACTCTTTGCCTTTACACACCTCACATACTAGATCATCCTTTCAGGTTGTTGAGTGGGTGGCCAACATGGCAGGTTGTGAATCTACAATTCCTCCTGTCTGCCAGGTACAACGTCTAATCATTCTCCAGGAAGCAATAAATGTCATCAGGACCATAGGGTGCTGCAGCAGTTGCTGCTGCAAGATCACAAGAAATGATCAAACATGCACTGGCATATAACAAATTATTAGATAAGGAAGACAGAGCAGCAATGAACTGCACAAAGTCCTTTGTGACCTCCCCAACATCAAATGTGCAGTTAATCTTTTCATATATCCAGTCTATAGTTGGTGAGTGGTTCAGTTGGGGAACACTTCATAGTCAGTGCCTCCTAAAGCAGGCAAACCTACTAGACTAGTTCTGCCCCACCATGGCATGCCTGCAAGTACTCCTACAGCACCTTTGCATTGATGGAGTTGCGGGCCAGGTAATGCTCTGACTTGGACAGGCCAAACATCAAAAAGGAAAGGGCAAGATGGTTATTTAACTGCCAGTTACAATAAGCTCATAGCTTGAACAACTTATGAGGCATGTCAGGGGGGTCAAAGACATTTGTACAGCCTGGACATGGTAAGCTCAAGTTTCATAAACTCCAATCATGGTGTCCATTTCCAATCTTCCTTAGCCAGGAGCTTGCCAGAGTAGCAGAGTAATACTTTGATTTGTGATATTACAGGATAGTACTGTCATTCTTCTGCATCTCCTACTGCTCAACTTCTATAATGGCTGGAGTAGGGTCCACAGTTGTTTCAATGTCAGGGCCATAATGATGATTAAGAAAAGAGATAAGGCAGCAATTACACAGAGATAAAGAGGGCTCAGGGCCAGCAACATGCAATGTAATGTGTTCGGTAATCAAAAACAATATCAGGGAAGCAGCCCACCAATATTGGACACTTGGTCCAGACAAGAAAAGATACAACAGGTCCTGGTTGTCAAGTTGTACTTCAGTGTATGGAGCAGCACTCTTCTATAACCTGTTATAACTCAAGACCTATCTATCAATACACAAGTCAGTATGCATGCCTCAGTCTTCAACCAATGACCTTGACATTACCACATATATAATATTGTCAAAGTACAATTAGTCCAACCAGCTATTAAAAAATTGCCTAAATAGCAAACTAAGTAAGGGGAGACAAACTCCCCTTTTCATAGATAGATATCCCTGTTCTAAGCCTTAACCAGACCTAACAGAACACCTAACCCTAAACAGAACTTTAACAGAACACTAACCAACTAAACAGGTGAGTGGTAGATAGGCCTATATTTACTTTTGTTTATAACCTCCTATTGGCCATACTAGTCTAGTGGTAATTGATGCTTCATATTGTTAGACTGGTGATTCATTTGAATTTTTCGCAATACTGGCATGCATTACTTCTGTAACACAATAGATAATGCATTTCTTCTGACATTGCTTACAGAGGATATGGCATTACTATTCACATGTAATTCTACAGAATACTGCATTACTTTGTCAGGATCAGGTGGCTAGGCTGGTTAGTTAACTCAAGAAAATTGGAAAAATCAAGGGTTTGTTTTTCAGATCAATATTCCACCCAGTTGGTCTGCTGTTTCAAAGACTCAATATGACCCTTCAGATTGATGATTTAAAGTACATATTGTGCAAGGGAAGGGGTTTTTCAGAAATGGAAACCAAAATAAAAAAGTTATGGTCTTAATCATAATGCCCTTCGGTTCGGATAAGAAAGGCAGCCTTCTCCGAACGAGGTTTGATGCAACATTCAAAAGGTTTCGGGTGACTGTCAAGTGGGTTTCTTAGTTTCATTTCAATGGCATCACAGTAAGAAATCCGCAAACCTTATAGCTCCTTCTGTATTCTCATGAACAGGTTCGACAACCAGACCGTTCTCGATGCATTTTGAGATGTCGAACACGGCCAGGGACATCACGCATGAGATGAATAATGATGCATCAGCAAGATACAATCCTGTTCTATGTACTTTCAGTCAGCAAATAATAGATCGGAACCTTAGGCCGGCAGTAAGTACCTGGACAGATTCTAAACCACGACTGAGTTTTACAATAACAAATCAGACGTCGAGAATAATTTTAGTACCTTCTCCCAAACCCAAAGCAGATGTTTCTAGGGTCCGTCTCAGCTGGCTTACTTGTGTTTGCAATGAAACGCTCCGGATTGAATCTGCTAGGGTCCGGATACAGTTCAGGATTGTGCAAAAGTCCGCTGGTATTTGATTGAGTATGGACAGCTGCCAACTCGGTTCCTGCATGTTGATATATCTATTCTTCCACTTACCGAATGTTGACAATTACGAGAGTGCCCTTGGGAATGAAGTAGCCATCATGGACATCATCCTTGGTGGACCGACGCATGACTGTCGAACAAGGAGTCGCTCAGAGTACGAATCATGATTATTGGAAAAGCAAAAGGCACCTACCAGTTGGAGCGACAACGTTCCAACGAAGGACTTCCTTTGCAAGGGCATCCACATAGGGCAGATATTGACGGTCCTCAAAAGTAGGAAGACGGTTGTTGCCAACTACTGAGTCAATTTCCGCCTGGGCTTTCTTCATGACGTCAGGATTTAAAGCCATGGCGAGGAAAAATGAATAGATAGCGGATACAGTCTAGAGAGAGATTTATAGACTGCAATCTCCCGCCGAATAATAGGGCGCTTACGGTATCGGCGCCGCCTTATTGGTATGTACTGCATCAGAAAGTAAAAATTCTACTTTTAAAAGCAGCATACCTGAGTATAGACTGGCCGCGCTCCACTTGATTTCAACTTCCTCTTCAGGAGAGACGTCTTTACCTTCCAAGAGGCTGGACGTAAACGAGACTGGCGCTACACCAGCAGCCTACGGAGAAGTTAGATAAGATATTAAAGGTGAATCCGGGTACTTTACCATTGAACGCTTCACGAAATCGTGAGGATATTCGACCATGTCAAGTAGGGTAGAGGCCCATTCCTTCGCCGTCCTCTTAAAGCTGGCTCCTGGAAACCAAGAAGGAACAAAGCGCACTGTGACCATTTGTGTTTGACGTGGCTTGGGACACTTACAAAAGGTTCGACTTACATATTGGTAGGACGTCGACTAGCCAGGCGCCAGGCGCCACGGCACGAGAGAACTGGTCAGTGGCCTTGTCTGCAAGTTCTACAAAGGGATCATTTTTTTCTTTGACCTCATAGCCATGCGAGATGTGGAGGATGATAGCTCCTGCAGTACTGAAACGAATCATGTTTATGAGTTGGAAAGAGATAGTTGCTCACTGCCGAACGTGATTAGCAAGGTCAGCGGGATTTGCGAGGACGCGTCGGAGGAACTTGTGCGTTTGAAGTTCTTCAATGTGGGAGAACTGTTGGACACAAGCACGACTTCCGATAATACCATGGAATAAACGGCGGAAGCGACGGAAGCGATCTCCATAGGGCAAAAGAACGAGAATATTCTTCCAACCGACAAGGTTTCCTGCCATTTGCAGAACAGGCCGATCAGAGTAAATAGGACTCTTCTTGTCAAGCATCTCATTGGCGATTTTGGCCGAATTAAGAATAACTAGAGGTTGACTGAAAATCCTGATTGAACAAATCTCTCCTACAGATTAAGCAATGTCAAAATTGATCACTGCGCATTCAATTCAAATGAGCTGGACTCACCGTAATTTTTGCCCCACTTTGTGAATGTTTCCCATTCATGTTTGGAAGGCATATCGAAGATGTTTCCTATTACAGGATACCCCTTTGGACCAGGCGGGAACGGACCTCGCTGCATATGATAGAAGAACCAGCTCATGATAATCGCAAAAAGAGAGGCGCAGATAACGTCGACAATACTGATGTCGACCATCATACTAGTAAGATAGTAGGTACGGTCTGGGCAAGGGGTGATCATGTGTTTAGCCAAGTAAGTAGCTAATCAGCCAAGACACGTCCACACTGTGCTAGTTAATGTTATTTTTACTAATGATATTGTGGTGATGGATTTGAGGCATGTGATGTTCTTTGAGAGAGATTGTAAGCTTTTCTGGGAGAGAAGACATCCCGTGTCCTGCGATGGAAGAACGCTGAAGGCCAAGTACGACTTCCACTTTTCGCGCGCTCTTTGGGACTGACTAGCTGCTGCTCCCTCGAGGACTACATAACACGGTACTATTACATAAGATGGGATTATTCCTCCACAGAAATACCCTGCTGCGACCCGCGAGGGGCACCTCTGCCTCGACCCCTCTCCGCCCACCAAACGACCCAACTCCTGCCCCGCGTGACACCCTTCCTCACACAGATCCGAGCCCAAAACGCCGCATGCTCCGCTCCGAACAGGACGCCGCCTTCCACGCCACCGCTCGCATCGTATCAAGCGCCAAAACCAACTCGATGCGCTTATCCTGACGTCGTTTCATCCAGCGCGCATCCCTTCTGGCCCCGTTTGGAGGCCTGCGCGTCGCCATCTGCGTTACAATTGGTAGACGCACAAATCCACACTTTTGCCCCGACACAATCCCTCACGTCTCTCTACGCCTTTGTCGACGCCCAGCTCGTCCCGTCCTCCCTCCCTCCATCTGAGGACCCTGCAGGTAATTGCTTCTTGAGGGACGTTTCGAGATTGACAGTGTCGCCTGCAGGCGAAGTCGTACCCCAATGGTGGGGCTTCCAGCTCGTATCCACTTATCCGCGCAGGGAGATCCCCTGGAGACCTGATACGTGCCTCAGAGACATGAAAGCGTTGAAGGGAGGCAGTCAGCTTGTTGTAGAGATGACAGGCGGCGCGAGGGAGACCTTCGTCGGGAATGGAGATGACGGATACGAGACTGAAAGTGATGGATGAAGAGGGGCTCCATTTAATATTTGTCGTTAGAGTGCCAAGGCGCAACATACTACACTACTTTTGGAAGAGCATTGGAGTTATTGTAATAGACAACGTCGCGAGATGTGCTTAATGCTTGCTGCCACACTCCTGAATTCTCTGCACAATTCTTGGAAATTTCTTCGTCTTAGCAGAAGGTAGGCAATGCCAGCCCTGTTATGATCCTCCGGCGGTGGGCAAAGGGCTCACCATAGAATGTGTTGAAACCCTCCCGATTCAGCACGAGGACATGTGACTTCAGATCGTCGTCGGTGTGGTGGGCCAGTTGCGTCAGACAAGTATCACTGAGTCTATCCGCCGCAATGACCAGCGTGAAGGAATGCGAGCCACACACAAGTCGAACCTTTTTGTACTCTTTTTCCACCTGACCGATGGATAGAAAAGATGCATTCAAAAGCTTCGACTGAATGCAAAGGATATGATATTTATGTTGACAGGGTGGTTGCAGGGGGAAAAATACAAATGAATCTGCAAATGCGGCCTTGTCGGCATTGAGATACACTGTAGAGCATGGGCCTGAAAGGATGAGGGCATTCAGATGCTCAAAATTGTCGACCTTGCTACTGAGCACATTGTATTTGGGTTCTGCAGGAATGACAAAGACCACATCTGCAACAGCTCCCAGATCGCCAAAGATGGTAGAGAGTTTGCACTTCTGCGGAGAAGACTTGCCCAGGACTCATGGTATTGACAGCTTGTACCGAAGAGTTTTCGTGTCGTACTCCTCATTGTCGGTCCAATCTAGTTTCTTGCACAAGGGCACCATGCCGGAGTGATTGGCTAAGGTCAGCGTTTCAGATCCACGACAAACACCAAAGACCCTCGAAAATGGCAGGAAGATTCTGTATCCGACCTGTTCACTGCAGAAGTCGCATATTGTCAGCCAACCTCGTTCGATTAAATGAGAAAGAGATTGTCTTTCTCCATTAATCATGAACTCCTGATGAATGAATATTTCTTTGCCAAGAACATCCAACTCAAAAAGCTCTACCATCAGCTGGTTGTTGTCCTGAAGGATGTTCAAATCGCGAATAAATTCGGATTGTTGCGTCATTCTGACAACAGCATCGAAGACCGCTGGCCAGTTCTGATCGGTTTTCTCGAGACCTACTCGCATTGCGTTTCTGTCGACGATAGAGCTCAACTCGAAAGGGCCGAACACTGAATTATGACTGCTGTATTCTTGTAGAATGAACAGCGCAGCTTGAAAGTATCTCGTGGGGCCTCTGATATCATGCAGGAGCCTTTGGAGACCCAGTGATTGAGATGGTTTCGTGGCACTGTCACCCGAGTTCGATAGCATGGCATCGATAATGGTCAGCATCGAGTCAACCGTGAGAACTGGAGGGGTGTATCGAACAATACCAGGTCCACTAAGCGTGGTGCAGCTCAGCAAGGTTTCCAAAGAAAGCCCTGAGAGGATGGGGAAGATGAAGGGGAATTTTCTTGCCTGACCGGGGCCCATCGCAGCAACAAGTTCACGAACCACCTGCTTGAGGATATCTACATTTACATCTTGAGTTTCATCTAGATGGATGACGATAATGTTGTCGTTTTCGA
>JAGGAP010000564.1:0-18388 GCA_017657235.1 Termitomyces sp. T73sscA
CCAACTTTGCCTTTGGATTTAGTAGAGGCAACCTGGTTGGTAGAATTACCAGACAGGTCTTTAACTACTGAGAAATTGATTGGTTATTGTGCCCATGCATTAGCTAAACATGCTCAGCATATTGAAGATATGCATGAGCAAGTTGGCAAAGATAAACTCCAATAGGCCTTGAAATTTGCAGAAGAACATAAAAGTTCAATAAAAGATTTTAATTTCAAACCCTTGGACTTAATCTTAGTCAAAAATATAATTACAGAAAGCTTGTTTAGCGCAAAGATGATGTGTGGAACACTGATGGTGATGAGCCCAAAATTAAACAAAGTGCTGTCTGGTTAGGTGGCAACTTAACCTTTTTGGGCAAGTAGTTGTGCTAGAGTTCCAGACAGGTCCCAAAAACCTTGCTATAGAATTTGAAGCCTGTTGGGTATAAACAAGCTATTAAGTGGTCAGTCGCTAAGAGTGGTTGGCAAAGGAGTGCTAAAGTAGTGGCAAGAAAAGGGAAGGTGCTTAGCTACACAGAGCTACTAAATCCTAGCCATAGGTGCTAGGCATGATGGTTTGTAGGTAAGGCGCCAAGGTGTTGGCAAAGTAAGACAAGAGCTCCAAATGGCACATGGCACTGCACAAGCTAAGAGTAGAGGCGCCAAGAGACAGGTGCTAAGAGAGAGAGAGAGAGTTACTAAGACAATCTTTCAGAGTAAGGTTGTTTAGAGATCTGAACTCTAGTAAAGACAGTTGTGGGCTGAAATGTGTACAATTTCTTGCTGTATCTATACAGAATAAAGGTGGCAAACTTGTCAACATTGCCAAGGTTATAGGTGATGGTTAGAATTGAGATATGAAGATAAGTAAGTAGGGAACCGTGAATTATACTAAATTTGCACAAATGAAAGAAGTCCAAAAGTGGAAGCATCAGCAAGCCTTTGCCAACCATTACTTTATTAAGCTAGCTGTTGCAGAGAAATGTTATCAAGAGTCTATCACCAAGAAAAGGCTAAGGGAGGCGTTAGCAAACCCTGAAACAATTGATGTTTTCAAGCCATCCATCAGTCAGTTAACATGACATAAATGATATAGGCTGTCAATCCAGTGAAGGCTTCTAGCCCTTCATCAAATGCTAGCTTTGGCATATCAAAAATGGCAGAAGTTGTTAGTATAGGAGGCTACTTGCTGTCTGGACAAGGCAGGAGTATTGTGACTCAACACGTGATATGTCATGTGACCTTAGCATGGGAGAGATAGACGTTATTTGTAGTTGTTGGAGACAATGAGCAGCAAAGCAGGAGCAGCATGGCAGGGGTGGGGGCACTTGACTTGTGCACATGACTTGTTGGTAGGCTGTTAATTAGCATATTTCTGGCTGGTAGAAGTCAATAATGATGCACCTCTGTGGAAACCTTTAGCACTTGAAGAAGTGAGCAAGTCTGCTCTATCTCAAATGGGCCCAATGCTTTCATGAGATGTGAAGATGTTCTAAAAGAAGGCAAAAGGTCTGCAAGTAAATGTCAAAGTGGTAAAGCTGCTGCTGAACTGCAAGTTCAACAGCCTTGCAATGTTTCTCCAAGTTACTATGTGCCATGAAAGCATTGTCAGAGAGCTGGACAGTCTTGAAAATGCTGTTGACCTGATTCAGTAGGAACAACATGATGTCGCTACTAGGCTTATAGACAGCTAGAAATAAAAGGGTTTTTAGCAAAAAGAAATGAGAAAAAGGGATACCCAATACACTTGCAGTGGGGTCAATCGTAAGTTTCTTAGCGCAAGGTTTACCAGCAGGCTCAGCCTGCAGAAATGGAGAAATGGCCAATGTCAGTAAATCCAGACATGTGGAAAAAATAGCAAAATGATGGACTAAGCTTACATTAGCTTTGCGCTTAACTTGTTTAGCAGGCAACAGACCTGCCATGTCTGTTTGTGCAGAGCTGTGGGAGGCATGAAGAGAATGATGTGAAGGATAGAGAACATACCTGTTAAATAAAAACAGAAAGGACAAAGAAATCGCAAGGAAATCGAGAAAACAAAGAGCAAAAATGGAAAAATGTTGAGTTAAATGAGTAGTGGAGCAAGCAAGGGCTGAAAAGAGAAGTCTTCCCAACAGAGAGACAGTGGTAGACTGAGGGCAGTCATTGAAAAGTATAGAGCCTCAATTGGGGCTGAGGTAGAATGTTTATTTGAGGTCCTAAAAACTCTAATATACATGTATAATAATGCTAAAAACATGTAAGCAAAATAAAACCATGAAAAGAGAGCCAAAAACTGTAGGCTGGACTTACCTCAATATTAAGGCCAGACCAGACAACAATGCCCAAAGCATGCCAGCAAAATCACAGGAAGCAAAGCATAAGAGAAGCATCTAATCAGGATTAGCTGATGATGCAGTGATGCTGACTCAGAATCTTTGATTGTTGATTAGAGATCATTGATTATGGATTGTTGATCCAAAATTATTGATCGAACTTTTGAAATCACATCTGTTGACTCTAGAAAAAGCTCTACATGTGCCCTCCTCTCCAGAACTTCAACTCGGGTCCTACCGCAGCCCAAATGGACACAACGAGAGCCAAAAGAGAGAAAAAGAAATGAATAGGAAGAGCAGGAAAGAGGGAGGAAGATGTCAAAACACGGCAGTGATCAAGCTAACACAGAATGGACTGAAACCATGAACAAAGCATGGTTAATGGCATGCAATTACTTATGACATAGGAAGACAAAAACAATACATGGAAAACAATGGTTCATGTGCAACAAGAGGAGTATAAAAGGGAGGGGTTTTGGGAGAGCTGGGGTAAGCAAAAAGTAGTTGCCATGGCTTGGAATCCCCAGGGAGCGGATATCTTAGGCCAAAGAGCTATACTCAGTCTTCCAGGTTTTTGAATCATATTATTTTGAACCCAATTTCAAGTGACTTTCACAAGTTGTTTATATTGAATCAATAAAATATATCAAACTACTTTTAAAAGTGCACATGCTGTGGGACTGAGCCTCACAAAACTTGTGAAGTAAAGTCTTACAATATAGAAGTTTTGACTTTAATTTACATTGAGTCTACTTCATCAATTGTAAAGCTTCCAATATGGATCACTACTTCCAAGATATGATCATTTCCCTGGAACACCGTCACATACATTGATGCTCAGTATTTGTGATCCTCTCTGATGCATGGAATTCCTGCCAGACGCTTGATCAAATGGCTATGCCCTGTCAAAGCCTTGCATCCAAGCTTTACTTACCATCATGGCAGTAAACTCGATTGTCCAATGCTTCGAACTTTTAAAGATCCAAAGAGGTTTTTTTCTTTTTTTTTTTTTTCACAGAGTGGGTCAGCTTAGCAAATGGATATGTATATCTCCTGATTGTGGGTTATGTTTGTCAATTCCTAAAGCATGAAAGCTCTGCCGCGGTGCAGACCTCCTGCCTGAAATCACATTGGGCCAGGCCTGACTCTGAAGCTTGAAGCTTAACACGTAAACATGCTGTGGCCACCACCGTTTTGACCCTTGCTCCCTAGGTTAATCCGACCTCCACATGCCGCTCTCTGTGACTCACATGCTGTCATGGAACACAATGTCTGACTATGGTCATCATTTCTATTATACAGTACGTTATACTAATTCCACTCAATTATATATATTGATGTCTCCATGTCGGGACATCACAGGTTTTACATATACTTATTAAAAACCTCAGCGACCAGAAGTTTGAATTATCATTTGATATTCAAACTTCAGGTTTGTCTACTTGTATTTGTATTACTTATAAAATATACTCATTGTTTGATATTTGAACTTCAGCATTATTATATATTTGTATTAGAACCCTGCATATAATCTATGCTGCGTCAGGTTATGGGCCCCGCTCAGAGCAAATCTACTTTGGAGACCCTTCAATTTGCGAAGTTTAATGGTGCTAATTACCATTTGTGGTCCGACAACATGAAAAGCGCCCTACAGACTAAGTCTCTTTGGGGCATTGTATCTGGCCATGATGCTCATCCTTATAAACCTCCTTCTGAATTCCCTGGTCTTAGCACTATGACGCGCTCTCTGGAAGATGTTCCATCAGTCAGCGTCAAAACGGAGGAGGAGCCACCTTATGAGTTGCTTCAGTCTAAGCAATATTTTGGCTGGGAGCAAACTTGTGACAAATACAAGCGTTGGCTGAACAAAGACAATGCTGCAGTTGGGTTAATCCGTAACACTATTGAATATACTTAGCATGAGGCTATAGCCAACCTTACAAGTTTGAAAGAAATTTGAGACCAACTCCACCAAAATTATGTGGACCAGCAAAGCGGCATAAATGTGCATTATTACTATCAGCAATTGTATGCCAAGAAGTGGGACAGTCAGACACCTGTCACCAAGCACATTGGCTTCTACCTCAGCATACACCGTTGCATCATTGATGCTGGACACAACATGGATGATAACACTATCATTAATGCCATTCTTCTCTCCCTTCCCCAAACTATGACCTGGGAAATCATAAAACAGAATCTCCTGTACCGCAGGACAACCCTTACCATTGATAGTCTCTCAGCTGAATTAATATCTGTCTATGAACACGTGACACATGAGAACAGCTCATTCAATAAGACCATTGTGTTCGTGGCTAAGGGAGGTAACTCGAGCAGTGGGAGTAAGGTGGACAGGAGTTCCAAAAAGAAAAAAACGAAACACAAGCCAAAACTGGATGACATTTGCCATAATTGTGGCAAAAAAGGTCATTGGAGCCCAAAGTGCCCAAAGCCCAAGAAATCCAAAATTGCTGGCAGTGCTAATGTGGCTGTATCCAATTTCAAGGAGGAGTCCTGTGAAGTCGGCAAGGTTCTTATGGCAATTGGGGATGAACTTCCAGCTGGTTTACTCATCAACAGTGCAGCATCATGTCATATGATTGCTGACCAATCATATTTTACCACCTATTGGGAGGCAAATAATCAGCATATATCCATGGGTGGCATGAATAAGTTACCTGTTGCTGGAAGTGGTTTGATTATGTTTCAAACTCATCTCCCTGAGGGCACTAATGCTATAGAGCTCCAAGATGTGTTATACATCCCCAAATTGGGTGCTAATCTGATTAGTCTTGGTATGCTACAATGCCAAGGTGTTGACTACAGAGCTTCCACTTATGGAATGTTGTTGTCCTGGAATGATTGTGCTTTCTTGTGTGCCAACTTGATTGGAAGCCATGGCACACTTTATCGTATTGAAACTATGACTATGGGTAAGATAGATGGACACACCGCTTTCATAGCCAGCAAATCTACCATGCGTTTATGGCACTGACAATTGGGTCATATGAACCCTTGAACAATCAAGTTAATGGTTGATCGAGACTTGGTCACTGGTATTGACATTAAATCCCCTCAAGAGTTCGACTGATTGTGTAGTGGCTGTGCAGAAGGAAAGTCTACTCGTCCTCCATTGCCCAATACTAGCCAAATCCAATATGATAAAAATGAGTTCCTTGTAATGGACCTCACAGGCCCCATGAATATACCAACATGGGATGGTTATGCATATGCCTTGGTAGTGGTTGAAGCAAGCTGACGTTTCCCAACCGGGAGGCTTCTAAAGTCTAAAAAGGATGTTGGCAACGCTGTTTGTGACATAGTTGCTCAGCTCGAGCGACAAGCTGGTCAGTTTGTTAAGACTATCAGGACTGACAACAGTAGCAAGTTTGTCAATGCTGCAATGCAGAAGTTTTGTCAGATGAACAGCATCAAGCACAAAACCACCAATTCATACAGACTGCAACAGAATGGCATAGCCAAGAGAGCGATAGCAGTGCTAATAGAGATGACTAGGAGTGTGATTCATGGTGCAAAGATGGACTTGCAATATTGGGGGGAGGCTTTCATGTATGCCATGCATATTCAACATATAACTCCCACATCTGCTCTTCAAGGGAAGATTCCCTTTACCAAATGGTATGGAAATAATTGGAAACCCAATCTTTCACACCTTCCCATCTTCGGCTCATTGGGTTGGGCACATGTGCCTAAAGAAGTCAGGCAAGGAAAATTGGAGTCTCGCGCTGTGCGGGTACATATGCTGGAGTGGTGGGATGACAAGACTAAAGGTTATAGACTCGAGATGGAAAAAAACCATATTGGAAATTACAGAAGGCTCTATATGGCCTCAAGCAAGCAGGGCGCATCTGAAAACAATGCCTACATAAGGTCCTCATCGAATTGGGCTTTACCCAGACTCGATTGGACAACTGCTTGTATGTACTCCAAGTCAACGGGACGGTTATACTAATCATATTGATTTACGTCAACAACATGATTATTGCCAGCAAAAGTTTGGAGAGAGTCCTTATCTTCAAACACAACATGTCTAAAGTCTTTGACGTAACGGATCTCAGTGAAATTCGTTATATCCTAGGATTCCATGTCATGCGAGATCGTGTTAATCTATCTTAGTCAAGCGTCCTACATCGACTCCATCTTATCCCATTTCTTGATGAGCTCATCTACCCCTGTGGCCACCCCCATGACTACGAACCATAATTTATTCTTATGTCTCTCTCCTACCAATCCTGAAGAGCGAGCGATTTATCAAAAGTACACTAACGGAATCAATTACCTCTCTTTGGTCAGCTCACTACTTTACATGACCCAAACGAGGCCCGATATCCAGTTCGCGGTTGGATTGGTATCCCAATTTGCAGGAAACCCTGGGATCCCACATCTGGCTGCTGCCAAAAGGATCCTTCGGTACCTGAAAGGGACTAAGAACTATTCGCTTCAAATAGGAGGGATGTCTAAACCGAATATGGTATTAGTCGGATGGAGTGACGCTAATTGGGCCCAGGACGCCTTTGACAGAAAATCTATCAGTGGCTGGGCATTTGGGATAAATGACACTTTGATATCTTGGTCTTCGAAGAAGCAACTGGTCATTGCCACCTCAACTGTTGAAGCCGAATATATAGCCTCTGTCACGACTCGCTACAGATCCCCGGGACTCAGCCCCAGCCCTGGGGCTCCAACCCTTCCCAAACAACCACCCCAGGCTCAGACCGCTACCTGGCCAACCCCCTCGGCAGCCCCCGGCCATCACCGGCCATCAGCGCCCATCACTGCCACTAGCCACCGCCACTTGCGGCACCCCCAGCCATCACCGCCCGTCACCGCTATTTGTGGCATCTCCCGGGCCATCACCACCACACCAGTGCTGGCACCACCCGCTATTCCCGGCCCATGCCGAGACCCCCATCATGCATCACGTATTACGATCACACACCACCATGCCCCGCCGCCCCGCTCCCGCTCCCTCCTTACCACCCCGCCACCGCGTGTCTCTGCATTTCCGGTATAAGACCTCCACGCCCGCCAGGCCCCTCCTTATGGGCCGGAGAGTGTGAGGCGTCGCTTGTTGGAGGAGGCAGAGGTCCGGGTGCAACACCTCTCCACAAGGCTCCAGGAGGTGTATGAGGAGTCACAGCGGGAGCGTTGGGTGCGGGAGGATCTCCAGGGGGAGAGGGATGCGGCACTCCGGGCACAGGCAGCATTGGAGGACGAGGTCGCAGGGCTGAGGGTGCACCTAGCGCAGGGGGACGGTTGGGAGCTGGAGGGTGAGAGGTCTGGGGTGGGTGTCGATGAGGTGTGCCAACTGCTGGGGAGGGTGGAGGCGGCCCAGGTGGGACTGGTGAGGCATAGGAGCTGGTTAGTGGGTAGCGTGGCTGCCGCAAATGGGGATAGGATGTGTAAGTGCCCCGTTGTTCGGTTGTTTATGCCTCTGCTGAGTGTCTTAGGGTGGGCCCAGGAGCATCGTCTCCTGTTGGACGGGGGGGCCTCAGCCCATGCATTGATCCAGGGTGGCTTGGCTCGGGCCTCGGGGGTGCTTCCGGCAGAGGTGGGCCAGGGGGTGGGCCAGTTGGGGGCCCTGCTTGCGGCCCACTGTCGTTGGAACCCCATTGTTCCAGGAACGTGATTGGAAGTGGTGGCGGACGCAGGGGAACCCATCCCCTCTCAGGGCCAGAGGGTGACAGAGGTTCTGGAGTTGCTGGAGGCGTCATTGGCGGGTGCAGCGGCGGCGGCGGCAGCAAGAGAGGCAGAGGGTGGAGGGGTGGCAAGTGGCTCCAGGCCCCCCGCTGTGTAGGGTTGTGGGTCTCGTCAAGGTGTCAAATAGATGACCCAATAAGACAGTATAAGCTGGTTTTTCAAAAATATGCACTTGGAGATAGATGGTGAAGCCTTCAGCAAAGGTGAATGGTATATTATGTGCTAATCCCAGTGACTCATCAGTTTGCTAGTTGGCACTCTCCATGCATATCTTTATATTAAGATTCCAAGTCAATCTTAGTCTCAGGGCTTCTCTTAGTGCCATGCATACTATTTAAGAGCCACTGTCTAGAATTGCCTCTACTCTTCTCTTTTGATTAATCATTGGGTTGAGCAATCTTAGCACTTGTAATTTCCTAGCCACATACACCACTACTGGCTTTTCTCCTGGAGGGATACTTTCCAAGTAAGTAGCAACACAGTCTTGGTAGACTACTGCTTCAGTTGGGAGCCAAGACTGTGTTCCATTTGCAATAAAGTAGGTAGCAGTTAATGTCCATTCCTGCTCCTCCTTTAATGCTGCATGAGTCTGTACCATTACCTGTGGGAGGCCTTTAGACTTAGTGCCAAGTGGAAGAGTCAACTTTTGTATCATTGTCTCCTCCAGCCCAGGTGCTATGTCCAGCAATTCCCTAGTAGTGAATAGCACAGTAGTTTCCCATAGTTTTCTCTACAACTTTATCCAATTCTTTCTTAGTTCCCAGATAGGGCCTTTTTACAGTGTCCTGCACTGGTATTCTGTAATCCTCATTAAGAGCTGGTACCTTCTCAAAAGGTAAATCTGCTCTGGATAGTATCCTCAGAGTTAGCTTTTCTTTCCAGGGTTTTTCAACAGGTCTCTCAGGCAATGGGCATACTCTTGGCTGAGTTGCCTCATCCCTCTTTGCCTTTCTTGAGTCCTCTAAAAATCCTTATTTTGATGGTGTTGCTCTTTATTGGCATTTCCATTGTTCCTTGTATTTAACAATACACTCAGCATTTCAGTTATTTGTTGGAAGCCCTTCTCAAGTTCTCCCAATCTGTCTGAGCTACTGGGTGGAATGGGCTCTAGTTTTTCTTCTCTCACAGTATTGGCATAGGCTGAGTACCTGGGGGTCTCTGAGGTTTCCTCTGTGGACCATCCAAAATACAAACTTGCTTGTTTGTCATATAACTGTACTAAATGGTGGTGGGGTGAAATACTAGCTGGTTCTTTGGGTAGAGGAGCTTTATTAGGCATCCTAGTCCTCTCTTCTATCAATATAGCCCATTCCTTTTGAACATACCTTGCCACTTCCTCACGTTCTGCTATCCTGTGGCCTTGTTTCCAACAATAGTAGCAGTGGGTATTGTTTCCTTGGCCAGTAGCTGTCTGACCTCCCTGCTGACCATTGTTATGGTTGTCATTCATCAAGGCAGAGTGCATATCCTGCATGGCATTCTGGATAACATTTACTTGTTTTTCTATAACTACTATAGAGTCTTGCAACATAGCCATCTGTTGTTCTGTCCTCTCATTCTGGATGGGCTCTGGTGCTTTTTCCCTTTTTATTACTAGTACATCTCCAAAGGTTCTCATTGGTGCACCATCAATAAGGGTTGTTACCACACTTAGCACTTCAGACAAATCATACTTGTTGTCTTTGTGCCTGTTTCTGGTTGGATCCCTGTAATGACTGTGCTTGGTGATTAACCTTTCTTCAATGATGTATGCATACTGTGGTGCAAAACACCCCAGGAACTTTGCTACCAGAGTCCCATTTCCTATCACATCTTTTAACTTTTTGGATTCAGCTTTAAACTTTCTAATGAGAGAATAGATTTCTTCTGTGTTGTTTCTGTCCAAACAAGCATGTTCTTTACAGATTTGATCAACCCAGTAGCTAGCCAGCCAGCCAGCCAGCCAAGTGCAAGGATGTGACCACTTTTCATTGTCAGAAAAAAGTAGTCACAGTAGCCCAATGAGATTGACATAGACTGTAGCAATGCATTGTTCATAAATTGTGAGGGCATGCCACTGAGCAAGCACCAAGTTTTTCTTCAATGCAATGAAGCTTGAAGCTTAAACTATGCCACATGCCATACTCAGTGTTTGTGCATTTAGTAAGTATAGTGGAAATTGCAATTGTAGTAACCTAGAACCTGCTGAGCTGTTTTTTTTTGCACCAACAAATGGATGTTCAATAGAAATCAATCTCTTTGAGACTTCAAGCTTTAAGTTTTTAAGACTTGATTATATATAAGCAACAGTTGAGAGCTCACTCCTAAGGACCATGGGCACCCAAATGGCTGAAAGAAATCAATTGCAACCAAATGATGTCAGTGCATACTGCACACTGTGACAATGCTTGGAAGGAAAGGGAGGGAACTAACAAGCTTGGAAAGAAAGTCATTACATTGTCAACTTGTTGTTATCTTCATGATGTACAAGCCATATGCATATTTTGCCTTGGTAGCTCCAGTTTAATAAAGTTGTGCTTCCTGTAAAAAGGCAATGCCAGGAAAAAACTCTGTTCCTTTGCCAAAGGAATTGGGAATGATTTAAAAGTCCCTAAACAAACAAAAGCAAAAGTCAGCAACCACATTAACATTACCACTTAATTCTTTCCCTATGAACAAGGCACTATAGCCAAGTGGTTATGGCAACAGATTAAAAATCTGTTCCTCTTTGAGGGCACAGGTTCAAATCCTGCTGGTGTTGTCATTTTGTTCCAATTAACTTTTCTTTTTCTTGCTTGCTCATTACAATGAATTGTCACAGACTTGCATGATCTTCTAGCTCAAGAGTCATGAAGTCATGCACTGCACATAGTCACATATGAGGCTGAACATGTGAGCAGCCTTTCTCTCCTTTGTATATATAGTAATTGCAAACAACATACACTGGGAAATCCCACACAATATTAGGATCAACAGTTGCTCTGGCACAGGCAGTAATACAGATGCCATTGCTGCAGAGAATCTCAAAGTTTCAGGCAACCCACTGATAACAAAAGAAGACATGGTAGACAACTTTGTGTATGAATTGCTCAATTGCTGCTTTACTAGTGCTGATCTTGTAGATAACTCCTTTGCCAATGTAGTCTCCATCTTGCTGGCTGCAAAGCTTACTCTCTGTTTCCTCCATTACAGATTCTCTCTGTCAAAGCTAGTGATCAAAATTTAAATGCAAAGTCTGGCTGATAGCTTGCTTACATGCAGCATCTCTTGTGTGTGATGCTTTTTCCAAGGCAGGCAGGGTGACAAAGGAAATGAACAAGCAATATACATGGTCCTGGAGCAAGGGTCTGAGCACTGGAACAGACAGTGGTGCTCAACAGTTCTTTAATATAGTCAGATTTCTTGGCTACATCTTTGGAAATATCTTCAACATGTCTTTATCAATTTACTGTCTCTGTTTATAAGTCATAAGAATGTAACTAAGTCTGGGGGCTGGAATGAGGAGGAAGAAATTAGTTGGCATGGTATTGGAGCATGATGAGATGCTCAATGATGCAACAAACAGAAAGTCCATAGTAACTGAGGACTATGAGAACATAAACACTTTGTCTGAAGAAGAAAGCACATTTGCTGGATTATTCTTGCAACTAAAGGATTTTCTCACAACTTTTATTTTGGATGACCCTCAGTGTACACTTTTTTCCATGGTTTTTGCAAAGATCAAAGACTACAGTACCACAGCATTTCCTGACCTCTCTTTAGTCTGTTTTTTCAAATGTATTGATTGCTGGAGAAAGAGAACAAGCTGGCTTTGCTTCAGTCTGTGTAAGGGCAACCTCCAGAGGTTGTGGCTAATCACACAACTGGCAGAGGGGAATCCAAAGTATATTAATATATGTATAGTAAATAAGTATCAATAGTTGTGCACCTAGCAGAGGGGAATCCAAAGAAAACAAGTCTAAAGATTCACCCTGCTAGGCCTTGAAGAAAATAAAGGTAAGTCACATGATACCTAAGTCACATGTTGGGGTCACATGTCCAAGTCACATATCTGGGTCACATGTCTGAGTCACATGTATAGATCACCTGCTAAGATCATATGCCTAGATCACATGTGCAGCTGAGTCTGAAAAGAGGAGAAAAATGATGGCTAGATAGTAGAAATTTCCCCTCTTTTGAAACCCAGCCCAACTTGACATTTGAGGGAGTCTGGCATTGGACTGAGTAATTCAAAGAAGAGTGACTGAGGCAAGGAAATATAAGTAAAAAAAAACCTCCCCTGATATCACCCCCCCTTCTAGAGTGCAGCGCCTCAATGTGCAGGGTAAAACAGGTCTTGAACTGCTTGATCAGTTGATGAGATAGAGTAGATACCTTGAATGACCTGGAGTGCATCAGGATGCATGCAGTGAAATTTCCTGACCAGAGTGGGTGTGTAAATGCTATTAGCCAGTTCCCAAGATGTCTTCAATGCTATAGCCCTTCTATTTCACCTTGTACTGTAGTTTGCAACAGAAGAAGTGGCTGTCTAGATCTTTTCCATCTTATACTCAGAGCCATCTAGCGCCAGAACTGGAGGCAGGAGTGGTAGAGCTTGTTATTCTGATATGGAGTCATCCAGGGCTGGCAGAAGCTTAACTACGTTGAAAACAGGGTAGAGCTGTTGCATCCCAGGAAGCAGGCAGAGTCAATATGCTAGCAGGCCTACCTGTTGTTCCACCATGTATAGCCCCAATTGACAATGAGACAGTTTCTTGAAGGGTTGCATGATAGCAATGTCTGAGCCATCCAAGTACACATGGTTGCCGGGCTTGTATGTGGGACTTGGCAGTTGTCTGCAGTCATAGTATCAGGCCATGTCATCCTTAGCCTTGGTCAGAGCTGCCTTGGCCTCCTCCTGGGCTTTGCGCATCTGGTCTACAAAGTCATTGATGGATTCATTCTCCAATTGTTGTCCTGGAGGCTCAAAGCCCATGTGGGGGGTGACAACCTGTGTCCAGAAGAAATGGGGAGACCTTGGTGACAGAGTGAACATGGTTGTTGTACTGAAACTCTGCCTCAAGTAGGAGCTCATCCCAGTTATTCTGCTGTTCATTGCAGAATAAGCAGAGGTACTGTTTGAGCTCCTGATTGACACATTCTGTCTAGCTGTTGGACTGCGAGTAGTAGGTGGTAGAGGTGTGGAGCTTGATATGGAGCAGATGGTACAGCTTCTGAGTGAACTCCGCTATGAACTGTGGACCCCAGTTGGAAATGTAAGCATTGGAGAGGCTATGGAGCTTTCAGACATTTTTTTGGTTTAGCAGCGCTCAGGGCAGAACAAGTGGTATGGGTAGAAATGAAGTGAGCCTGCTTACTGCATAGGTCAATAACAACCATGACTGCATTGTAACCATGGGAATTCAGAAGCTCTACGATGAAGTCCACAAAGGCCACACTCCACCATGCTGCCAGTATCAGAAGAGGATGTAGCTGTCCAACCAGGAAGTGACAGGAGGCAGAGGTCACAAGTACTGGTGTAGAAGCCAATGTACTACAACATCTGCAGCCACCAGTAGTTTTGAGAGACCAGCTCTGACATCTTCCAACACCCTAAGTGTCTAGCAATTTGGGAGTTGTAGTGTTGCTCCACAATGTGCCTATGCAGCTCTGGGTCATTAGAGATGTATATATGACCTTGGAAGGTGAGAAGGCCATTCTGCAGGCCCCACTCCTCTGCATGTACAGATCTGACTCCAATGGCCTTCCCAGATTGCAGGGCCAGGGCAGCCTTTGCAACTGAGTCCTTAAAGTCTCTCCCAATTGCCCCAATGGATGTCCTGGAGGATACTGACTTCTTCTCTCTAGACAGACATGCCCTCCAAGGCTTGAATGGCAAACAGCTCAGGGCAGAGGAGCACAATGTTGGTGTTGTTTTTAGCTCCAGATCTGTGGTCCACATATTATGACAGTGTATCTGGCTTCTTCATAGTTCATCCAGGCTTGTGGTGAAGGGAGAAGTTGAAGTTAGCAAGATACAAGGACCACTGGACCTGACAATAGTTGAGTTTCTTGGCCATCCAAAAGTACTCCAGGTTTTTGTGGTTCATCCAAACTTCAAACTTGTGTTGGGCTCCCTCTAGGAAGTGAAGCCTCTCCAAGAACTAGATGATTGCTAGCATCTCCTTGTCATGGATCTTGTAGTTGCACTCCACAGCATTGAGGCTCTCGGAGTAGAAGGTGACTGGGTGCCACTTGCTATTTTCCGGAGACTTTTGGGACAGGACTGCACTTGTTGCAAAATCAAAGCTGTCAGCCTCAACACAAAAAGGACAGTTGTTGTTGGGAAAGATGAGGACTGGCTTGGAGGTGATAGCAGCCTTGAGGGCTCTAAAGCCTCCTGCTCCACATCTCCCCACCTCCAGACTGCACTCTTCTCAGTGAGGTTAAATAGTGGGTGTGCATAATAGGAGAAGTCCTGAATAAAATGCTAGTAGAAATTTGTAAACCCCAAAAAAGCTTGTACCTCCTTCTTGTTGTGGGGCACTGGCCACTGCATAATGCCAGCCACCTTTACTGGGTCTATCTCTGCTGTTCCATGCAAAATGATCAGCTTCAGATACTCAATGTGGGTCTGCTCAAACTTGCACTTCTCTAGTTTGAGGTAAAGCTGGTGTTGGCAGAGATGGTCTAGGACAATCCATGTAATATGATGATGTTCCTTTAGAACTTTAGTGTAAATGAGGATGTTATCAAGGTATATGCACACCACTCCATCTGCAATCAGATCTTGGAAAATGTTGTTCATCATTGTCTGGAAAGTAGCTGGACTGTTTGTGAGCCCAAAAAATATGACAAGGGGCTCAAACAGCCCACAATTGGTCCAGAATGCTGCCTTCCACTCATCTCTCTTCTGGATGTGCACATTGTTGTAGCCCCATTGGACATCCAACTTGGTGAAGTATTGTGCACCCTGGAGGTTGTTGATGAGCTCAGAAATGAGGGAAAGGAGGTAGCGGTTCTTGACAGTCATTGTGTTGAGTATGCAGTAGTCTTGGACCAACCAAAGGGAACTATCCTTCTTTTTTATGAAGAATACAAGTGAGGCCATTGGGAATTTTGAGGGGCAAATGCATCCAGACTTGAGGTTCTTCTAAAGGAATGCATTAAGCTCATCCTGCTTTTTGGGAGTGAGCGAGTAGACCTTGCAGCTAGAGGGAGTAGCATTGGGCATCAGCTCAATAGCATGGTCCCACTGCTTGTGCTCCGGGAGTGAGTCAAACAAAGCCTTAGAAAAGACATCCTCAAAATTGTATAGGTGGTGGGGAAGTAACTGCATCTTGGAAAGCCTACAGGGTATTGTTTGCCGCAAAAGCCTGGACCAGCTGCTGGAAAGTGGTCTGACTGGTCCAGATCTCTTCAGCGGTAGGTAGTATCTATAGGGTAGTGGTATAGATGCAGTCTCTTACTTCAATGGCATTGTCTGGTTGCTCCAGGTCCCAGGCAAGTTAGAACTCCTCTCTGCCATCCTTTTCCTGCCTAAGGTGCTCTCCACTGTGCCTGTTGTCCTTGTAAAGGGCCTTTCTAGAAGGGAATGCTATGGGTGGAGGATCCAAAAGATTAAGGTCTGCAAAAAAGAAGTGTTCTATCTGACAAGCCCAGATGGCTGCACGTTTCTGCATAGCAGTGCGCCGCTCCTTCCTAATCTCTTCTGTACAGGTAGTGCAGTGCCTGGGGCAATGGCTTATACTCACCTCTTTTTTGATCCAGTCAATTTCCGGATTGTGCTCTCAGAGCCAGGTGTAGCCAAGGATCATGTCCTGCTTCTCCAGGCTAGTAATTACAAAGATGTCCTGCTCAGCATGGGAGTTTTAGCAGAGGACTAGATCCACTACTGCACAAATAGATCCAGCTTTATTTGGAGTCCCATCAATGTTGTACATAGGGATTGGGGAGAGGAGAGGTCAAGTAGTGAGCCTGTGATGCTCCACATAGTCAGCATCCACAAAGAGTCCCATTGCTCCAGAATTGAGGAGGGCCACAATGCTATGGACTTGTTGAGTGTTGGTAGTCTCCACCTCTACATTGAGTTGGAGCAAGTTAGAGAAGGAAGTTGAGGCTACTATGTAGTGTTGGGGAAAGCAGCGCTCTTAGGCAGGAATATAAGGATGCAGTGATGAGGGTGTTGGAGGGAGCAGAGAAGGTGTCAGAAGTACAGTTTCATTTTGAGGGGGTACATCAAAGGGGGTGCTTACAGTTGCAGATGCAGAGGTGTCAGCAGCAACTGTATTCATTGCATTTACTGACAAACAGGCAAACCAATCAGCACTAGGCAATGGAAGCATACTATTCACCCATTGCTTCCTTGAAAATCCTCTTCTGGAACTTCTATGAGAACTCTGTCATCTAATGCCTCCCTGAAGGACTCCTCTGTGGGGGCCATGTCAGAGAAGGAGACCCCAGCTATGTTACAGGCAGCCAGGAGCTGCAGGAGTAGCTCTTCCAAGGGGCTAGGTAACACACCTCAAGTCCTTGGGAGCACCTTTGGCTGTCTGAGAGGCATCCTTCTGCGAGGTTGTCCATGCATTCCATGAGGGCAGAGTATAGGCCTTCCCAAAATGTGAGGCAGAGTTGAAGGCCATCAGAGTACTTGGCTTGCTCAATCAGGGCCCTAAACAAGTCAATATACTTGTCTAGGGATTGCTTACCCTGTCCATACTGATCTTTGTCATGAAGAATCAGCACCGTGGCCTTGGCTGGGTTCTGGGGAAAGAACTCATCACAAAACTCCTGTTTGAAAACTCAGTCCAGCCCGCAACTCTGCAATGCCACTCAGGCATCAAAACACCCTCATTGCATAGGTGGCTGCTCATCCAGACTTCATATAGGACAGGACCCATGCAATCTTTAGCTCATCAGAAAGAAAGTTATCTCTGCAGAGCTGAATATAGGTGATGCATGATTGGAAAAAATGCTCTCCAGATGCATGGTCACCATCATATGCATTGGGAAGTGCTAGACTGGGAATATTGGCACATTCCTGCATTAGAGGGGCTGGCCCCAAAGCAGAAAGGTGAGGGACTAGCAGCAGAAATGCAGGGAGGTGCAGCCTGGGCTGCAGGGAGGTGCTCAAGAAGCGCTCAGAGGGAGTCAGAGATAGTTTTGATAGTTTGGCATAGAGAGAAGAGTTCAGAAGTGTGTAAGGATAAAGAGGTGAGGTGCACTTGAGCTTCTAATTGGAGCAGGCGAGTCCAGGCATCATCTTGTGGGGCCAAAGCCTCTGAGGATGGATCTGGAGGGGCAAGCTGAGGCATAAAAATGCAAGGTTTAAATCTGGTGGAGAGGCAACAAATAGGAGCCTAGATATTTAGCGAGCTATATGGGGCCTCCAAACCAGAGATAGGAGACTTGTTCTGCTGTAAGGGCAACCTCCAGAGGTTGTGGCTAATCACACAACTGGCAGAGGGGAATCCAAAGTATATTAATATATGTATAGTAAATAAGTATTAATAGTTGCGCACCTGGCAGAGGAGAATTCAAAGAGAACAAGTCTAAAGATTCATCCTGCCAGGCATTGAAGAAAATAAAGGTAAGTCACATAATACCTAAGTCACATGTCTGGGTCACATGTCTGAGTCACATGTCTGGATCACCTGCTAAGATGACATGCCTAGATCACATGTGCAGCTGAGTCTAAAAAGGAAAAATAATGGCTAGATAGTAGGAATTTCTCCTTTTTTTGAAACTCAGCCCAACTTGATGTTTGAGGAAGTCTGGCATTGGACTGAGTAATTCAAAGAAGAGTGACTGAAGCAAGGAAATATAAGTGAAAAGGAACGTCCCCTGACAGTCTGGAACTTGTGGCAACAAAAGATGAGATGGGTTTATTCCGTGCAGATTCCACTGGATGTGTTTTTTTCAAAAATGTTGGTTGTGGAGGCATTGATGCTATCCATTTAGTGCTCAGAGTTTTATTTGCAACAGACCAGGAGCTTGGACAACATCCATCTTTTTTTTCTGCAGCCAGTAATGAAATTAACTGCAGGAACTACCACTGTGGATGTAAATACCAATGGCCCAGTGATAATCATGGTCAGTGCTTGAAGAAATGGCAATTGCAAACATCAATCCCTCCCTTCCATCCTGACAATCCCTTCAGAACTGCCAAGACACCCAACGTGCAGAAAAGTCAATTGAATCACCATTGACAAGGGAGCCCTATATATGCACTATCTCTCTAATCAAGCACCCATCATCTTATATGTCAAGCATCTCATTGCAGACCAGGGTGCATTTCTCAGTTGCTGTATGCAAGTGTGGTGTTTTTTTTTTTTTTTTTTTTTTTTTTTTTTTGTTTTACTTTCCCCCCAACACTTTTTTCGTTTTTTTCCTTTTCATTATACTATGTAAATA
>JAGGAP010000565.1:0-18290 GCA_017657235.1 Termitomyces sp. T73sscA
CCCCCCCCCCCCCCCCGGGCGAACCCCTCTCTTTTGTGCTCTCTCTGGTGGGTAATAAGAATCCCTGTGTTCTTTAATAAAGCAACAAACTACCCCCCCCCCCCCCCCCCCCCCCCCCCCCCAAGTTTCTTGGCTATCTAACAGGGGCCTTTTGCAGCCGATTCCGCTAATTGCTGTTCGGGAAGCCACAACACACCAGCTACATGCCCTTCTTCTGGTGTCCAATTCTATGATTACTTCAGTCAGTCACAGTGCCTCTCAGAGGTGTGTTTGCATGTCGTGTTGATGGGTAGTCCACACACAGAACAAAACTGTCCTAATGCCTATGCCTATGCCTTTGACGAAGCGAGCGATTCTGCGCTTTTCACATGCGATTCGAACCTCAAGGCAGATTACACGATCACATTTTGCCCTCGGATCCAAGCTGCGTTCGTCATAAATTCTTTCTAAGTACACAATGTCTATTTCTTATCACTGATCACAAATTATGTCGGGTGTGTTACTTGGTCATAACTCTCATTGCTGTGGTGAGAGGATTGAATAGGCATTGACATTATCAGTTTTTTTTTTGAATGCACCACTGCTGACAACACAACATCTTTTATCTTATCCATCCCCAGCTTCCTTCTAATCGCCTCTCCCTTTGACTGCTTTTGTTCCAGACAAGACAAGGGACTTCAGAGAGATGACAGACGGTGAACGGTGATAAATGCTTGAGAGATAGTTCTGAGACGTACCTAATATTCTAACCTTTTCTTTCCTCTCGCATTCACATAAACAAATGTCACAACCTCTTCCAAGTCACCCAAGAAAAAACTCTTCATCTTCATCTACTACACCTCTACATACACAAAGTAGCTTATAATAAAACTAGACTAGACTAAACTAAACTAGAATAGAACACTAGGATACATTTTGGTCGTTCCCAATACACACACATTCCCTCCTTCACCTCACCCAACAACGCACGCCACATACCCTCTCACACACCCACACCCACACTCTCACCGCGATACACGAACCCCGTCTCCTCCCTATCCTCACTCATAACCCTCGCATACTCCAAAAACAACCGAAACATATACGCCCCCAGATCCACCCTCCTCCAAAACGACCTACTCCACTCCCTCCCGCTCTGCGCGATCCTCCTTGCCATCTCGTCGTGCGCCCCGACGCCCGCCGGGTCGCCGCGGAAGAACGTCAGTGCGTCCGCGAGGTCCGAGAGGTCCGCTTGGATCGGGACGTAGTGTACCCAGGGCGCTATGCGGGTTGTGAACCTAGGTGGGGGTTGGAGTGGTGAGCGAATGAGTGGGGGAGGGGAGACGCACCATTCGGGATAGATAGTAGCTTTGAACACGACCGAGTTGCTCATGATAAGCCTCTGAAACCGACTGGACCACCCGTTCCCATCGATCTACACACAGGGCTCGTCAGTGCCTAAAACACCCCGCGCGCGCGCACTCACATCAAGCAAATACTTGTACCCCCCAGCCTCCTGGACGGTCTGCATCTTCCGCCACTCAAACGCATCGCGCAGCTCCTCGCACGTCTCGGGCGCACAGCTCCCGGGGGCCCTTGCGAACGCCACATCAAACATCGCAGGCGCCCAGCGTGCCCAGCGCACGTCCTCTCCATGCCCCACACGCTCGCCCTCCCCGCGCGCAACGAGCACGCGCCGCGTGTCGTCGTCCGCGTCCGCGTAGCTCGCATTCCCACTCGCACCGCGGCTCACACTCCCGCCACCGCCTACACCAGCCCACACGACAGCTCTCACCCTCTGCGCCTCCCTCCACCTCATCCCCTTCGCATGCCATATACCCGTATTACTCCCCCTCCACCCGAGCCTCTCCTCCCTCTTCTCTTCCCACTCCTTCCCTGCGCCCTTCGGCAGCTCCTCGACCCACCCCAGGAGCATCGCGGGGCGTATATCATGGTGCAACGCGGTGGAGCTGTACGCGAAGGCGGGGTACATCGCGCGGTGCGGGACGGGGCCGAGGCCCGCGCGGTGCGAGAGGAACTGGCCTTGGAGGAGGAGGAGCGAGGGGTGCAGGCACGGGTCCATCGCGGGCTTGTGTGTATGGATGAAGGTTTTTGGGTGAGAGGTGGCGCGCGCGGGGAGGGGCGCGGACCAGTTGAGTGGATGGCGCACGGCGGGGGAGGTCGGGGCGCACGCGGCGGTCCACCCGTGGAGCTTGGCCGGTGGGGGATCGCTGATGTTCAGGTCTGCGTGGGACGTCAGCAGGAAAAAGGAGGGAAGGAGAGGGACAAACATGTGCCGGCTGCGGCGTGTTTGAGCGCGAGGTCCTTGAGCTCCCAGTCTGTGTGTAGGTTAGGATTATCATGCGGTGAAAACGTCGCGCGGAAAGGCGGGATGAGGTGCTCGACGTCCTTGAGGAGCTCCATGACCTCGTACGCGCCGCCGCGAAGGTCGTGTCCAGATTTTGACGTAAAGTTGTACGTGAGGATCACGATGGGGTCCGCGGGGGCGGTCTTGCCTATAGTATACGAGTCCGGGTGCTGCTCCCACTCACGCTGGAGACGCTGGAGGTCGCGCGGGTGCATCCCCCAGAACGGCTCGAGGTCCTCATGGATCTGGTCATACTCGTCCGGGAGCTGGATGTTGTGTTTCTGGACGTACGCCCACCTGCAGCGCGTCAGCATGGGCGGAGAAACACGCAACACACGCACCAGGCGTCGAAGCCTCTGGGCGGCAGCCGCTTGTACCGACGCTGGTACTCCGCGACGGCCTGTGCAAGCGTCTTGCTTGCGCGCTGGAGCTTGGCGTCCCACGCGGCCTCGGCGTTGCGGATGAGCTCGTAAATGGGGTGAGGCCCGTTGGGGTTGACGTCGAGGAGGCCGTCGGGGCGGTAGGTGTGCTGCTCGAGGGGCGGGGGCGAGGGCGGGGGCGGGGCGCGTGGGGCGGGGGCGACGCGTGCGAGGGAGCAGAGGAGGACGGCAGAGACGGCGAGGACGAGGAGGCGGCGCACGAGGGCGTGGCGGGGGAAAGAGGAGATCATGCATGGCCTCGCGTGTGGGCGGCCATTTAACTGGCGTCCAGGGCTGCACCAATGAAGGGAACCGAAGGAACCTCGTGGGAAGCTCACCGGTCCATCATACATTCACCGGGACATTTGATATGTAAGTAATCACTCTAAAACATTAGTTCATATATTTCTGAAGCTCAATCCATCTGAACTTCAGGTGAGTTTATGCACTTACAAAATCTTGTATTACTTATTCAATAAAGTCATTTCTACTGCATACACTATGCTGCATCAGGTAATAGGCCTATCATGACTGGTATAATATTATGAAGTCTGCATTGCAAGCCAAGTCTCTCTGAGGTGTTGTGTCTGATCACAAATCATGTCCTTTCAAACTCCCTGTTGAAATCCCTAATCTCATGACATCCACCTGTCCTAGAGAGGGCAAACCTTTGGTTAGGGCTAGTTCGGTAACTGCAGCAGCGACAAGCACCCATCCCCAACTCTTGCATAAACAACAGGAAGACATCCTTTACACAACAATATGTCAGAAAAAGTTGAACTGCCTTTTTAGGACTAATCAGCTAATGTTGTTATGGTCACACATAATAAGGCTTGATTATTGGCTTGTAAGCCAAAGTGCTACAGGAAATCAATGATTTACAGTTCTATGGACTGTTTGTGGATCTCTATGTAAAGATAGTAGCAGAGACTGTAGACCTAGGAAAGTAGCCTGATAAGACTTAATCAGACCTAATTGACCAAGCATTCCAGATTCAGGTCAAATAAGGCTCAACAGATTTTTTCTGACATAAGTAATTCAGTTCAAGTACACAAGCTATGTAATACCAGAGTACATTAGTCATTTGACAATTATAAACTTCTAAAACAGGATAATTGGTCAAACCTGCTGTTTCTTCTTCAAATATTTGTTGAACTGAGAAGTGAGTATCATAAATAAGCAAATCCCTGGAAGAGCAGCATCTTTGGGATATAAATATGCCACTGGCTTATTAAGAATAATGTTTTGATATCGAGGATTCTTAGCTTCATCTTTAACCAGATAAGAAAATTCTAGATTTTTTATTTGTGCACATGTAATAAATTTCTACAGCATTTTTTCTATATTGACCTTGACAAATAAAAACAATAGAGAATAATTCATCAATATGATCAGGTGTTTGAGGAAGAACAAAAGCAGTTGAAATAATACTCATATCATATGCACATGTATTTCCATGAAATACTTGTGGCTGCTTAGGATCTGATAATTAATAAAGGTGCATTATATAGGCACTATTGCAATATGCAGCAAAAGTTATTTCTTCAACTGCTATCAAAAGACTTTAAAAGATATAACTTGAGATTTTCAACATCTTGAATACTATTAATATTTATAGTACAACTAAATGGTGTGGTTGATGAGCACATATAGCACAAATAAGAGAAGAAGTCCAATTTGTAGCTATTCTATGATTATGTGCACAATTCATAATAAGATCTTTAGAAGGAACAGTCAGCCAAGAAGGAATTATATCTGCATGCTACTTAGCTGCTGTATCAACTTTATTTGTAATGCTTTGAACTATTTTATTTTCATTATATTGAATAATAAAACTGCCAGTGCAAAAGATACTTTAGTAGTATACTCAATTTCAAGCAAAACATGGATAGATTGCTGAAAATCAGATGAAAAATCAGAAATAGAAGGCTGCAATACATTTCATGTTTCATGAATAATTGAAGTTTTACAAGTCATCAAATTAGTGCAGTGCAACTTGAAACTCTAAATAATAGTAGTAAATGGCATCCACAAACTCAAATTCCTTAAACTTTCCAGAGGAAGTCTACTTTGATGGAATCAACTACATGACATTCAAAAATTGCATCCTAATTGCTGCAAGAGTGTGTGGCACCCATGGATACTTGAGTAGAACAATAATAAAGCCCAGCCCAGCATCTAGAATAATCAACCAGAAATCTATGGAGTGGTTCTCAAGGAGCCCATCTCTAGACAAATGAGAAGAGAGGCATTGGGGCTCATAATATATAATACAAAGAACCCTGTAGGTCTAGGAATCAAAATGGATGAGACAGTGGCAGAAGCATGGAAAAACCTCACAGACAATTATGGAGTTTTCTCCAAAATTACAGCAATGAATGCAGAAAAACACCTACATGCTACTAAATTCACAGAAAATCCAAACTGTAAATGGTCCAGACACATGATCAAAAACTGCTACTGGAAAGAGGGAGGAAAGGGGGGTCAATTAATCAGAGCAAATGTGGCAAAGACAACCAAGGTATCTACATATGCCAACTCAAGGGCAACAAATGATTTTTTTGTCATTATTTGTAGTTCTTCATCCATGGCTGGTTTCCACAAGTCTGGTTTCTTCATTGCCTCTGGATATGTTCATGGTAAATGCAAGTCATTGTCTTTGTCTGATTCTATTGTTGTCAATAAGTAAGCATAAGGGCCTTCTATCATTAATGCTATCAGTATCTCCTCCTCCATTGCTTATTCTTCATCTTTAGCCCTGGCATTTTGTTTGCATTTAATTGTCTCCCTCACTGCAATCAATGCCAGCATAGGTTGGGTTAGTCAAGCAGAGTGCTGAGAGAGCTGATTTTTAGTTGGTTGATGTGGAGCAAGAGTTGGGCTATCACCAGAGGTTGCATCAGTGGTGTTCTCTAGATGGATTGGGCTGCTATCTGGACATATCCTTAGAGCCACAGATTGGTGTGTGGGAAGTATGCTGGATATAGCAGATTGTGCATTGCTATATCAGTCTGTTAATGTAATACCTCATCATGCTCATCAATAATCATCAGTGATCTGTGGTCTATGCCCTCATTAAAGATAATATCACACAACATGACAATGCATCTGCCATTCTAGTTGTAGAGGCAGTAGCCACAGTTAGTATAATCCACCAGGCAAGTTTTTATAGAGCATGGGTCAAGCTTTGATTTTATGAGCTTGTCTGGCACTTTTGCCCAAGCTAGACACCTCCATGGTTTCAAGTAGTCCACATGCTGTTGACATCCCATCCAAACTTCTTGGAGTATAGTCCCTGGGTGCAAAGATGATGGTAGTAAGTTTTGAGTGTAGATTTGCATTATGGCTGCTTCTGCCCATAGTCCCTTAGGTAATCCACTCTCTGCAAGCATACAGCAGACTTTCTCAAGGATAGTGCAATTTGCTCTCTCAGCTAGGCCATTCTAAGCATAGGCATAAGGTGTGGTCACCTTGAGGACAATGCCATGGGTGTTCAGGTACATTGACCACCCTTTGTTTAGCCATTTTCTCTCTGCATCTACTTTATTTCCCTGAGTTTCCTTCTAGTCTGGCATTCAGATTCAACATAGTATAACTTAAATGCAGTCAGAGTTGTTATAGCATCTTTTTTAGACAAGAAGTACCCTGACAGATGTGATGAGGCCCTATTGACAGTCACCATCATGTACATGGCCCCTCCCAAGGATATTACACTAGATGGCCCCCAAAGGTCAATATGCACACAGTTGTTTGGTGTTTCTTCAGAAGTAATTTCAGCATTATATGGTCTTGATGCATGCTTGCTATACATGCAATTCTCACACAGACTAGGTGCAGTCAGGTCTCCTTTGATTATCAAGCTATCCACTGAATTATCAGTTAGAACTTTCCAAATTGTTTTGACACTAGCATGGCCAAAACGCTAGTGCTAAGTTTTGAGGGTGCCAGGTTTTATTTGAAACTTTGCTGTTATTGCACTTGGCATGTTTTGCCCTCTCCAAGAGCTGAGAAAGTACATTCTTCCATTTCTTACTCCACAGAGAACTTTTCAACTATTAGGGTCTCAAAATTTTATGCTCCCTTCCAAGAAGGTGATGCTAAAACTCACCTTATTAAACTTATTGATTGAGATGAAATTTAATGGAAGATTGGGTGTGTGAAGTGCATTTCTAAAGTCTAGCTCAGATGTTCCTTGGGTTGTCTTGCATGTTCTTTTGATGGTACCTCTACTGATTATGCAGAACTTTGCACCCTTGGAAGCTGCTTGGCCTTTAATAGAGGTTTTTAATTCCTTGTAGTCTGTGAAAGCATTTCAGCTGAATGAGAAAAGAGTATTTGAGCTAGTGGACACATCAATAGTGCTGGATGAAAAGAACGTTGTGGAATGCAGATGGGTGTACACCAACAAATTTGATGCCAATGGAGAGGTAACAAGACAAAAAGTGTGCTTGGTAGCAAAAGATTACTCTTAAATTGCAAGGAAGGACTTTGAGAAAACTTATGCAGCTGTAGTCCAGCTAGAGTCCCTTTGGATGTCAGCTGCTATTGCAGCACAGGAAGGCTTGCAAATTTAGCAAGTTGACTTTATATCTGCTTACCTCAACAGCATACTTGAACATGAGGTATATATGCGCCTGCCACCTGGTTTTTTGAGAGGGGAGGAGAAGCTGGCAAGACTCTGAAAAACTATCTATGGCTTGATGCAGGGTGGTTTTGACTGGTTTTGGACTCTAGATGGCATGTATGCAGATCTAAAATATAGGAGATCCAGGGCCAACCTATGCATGAGATCAAAAAAAGTTGAATTTAAAAGAACAATTACCAATACCTTCAATGACAACACATTTGGTATCTTAATAATGAAAGAGGGGGCAAAAATAGCAAAAGAGGAGCTGGCATGCATCTACAAAATTAAAGACCTTGGAAAGCCAACTTTCATCTTAGAAATGGCAATACATCAGAACAGCAAAACAGAAGCAATATTCCTATCTCAAAAAGCATTTCTTATGTGTGTCCTTGAAAGATTTAACATGGTAGACTGCAATCTAAGATACACACCACTCTCCTCAGAAATCATTCTCATAAATGAAATGTCTTCTAAAAACAAAGAAGAACAGGTGTTTATGCAAGACAAACCATACTATCAATTATTTGGAGTGCTTATATGGGTGCAAGCTGCTACCAGACCAGATCTGTCCTTTGCTGTAACCTTGCTCACTTTCAGTTGGATCCTGGCCCAGCCTATTAGAAGGCATTGTTACACATATTAGTATATATATAAGAAACGTTAAATTACTAAATTTGCTACTCAAGAGAAGCAAGAGGATCCACTAAGCCACTGAGATATGTTGATGCTGATTACAGAGGAGATTTGGACATGTGAAGATCTAAATCAGAGTATATATTCATAATGGCTAGAGGACCAATATCCTGGAGCTCAAAACAACAGCTGATGATAGTGTTATCAACCACTAAAGCAGAATATATGGCAATAACTAGAGGTGTGCAACAAGCTCTATAGATGCATAACTTTCTATTCAAGATTGACATGGCACAACTACTACTTGCTCAACTCTTGGTGGACAACAACTCTTTCATTGTGCTGGCCCAGTTGACAAAGAGTCATGCATGGGCCAATTATATTGACATATGCCATTGCTACATATGCAAACAAATTTAGGAAGGCAATATCAAGGTCCACTATATTCCCTTCACCAGAAATCTTGCTGATATTTGTACCAAGCTACTATCCAGATCCACTCATAATCATCTTATATCTTTTATGGAAATCAAGAATGTTGATGGTTGAACTTGTCAGAGAGAGTGTTGAGCATAAGAACTGCCATATCTGAGAAGTGTGCTATAAGCCATACTGGTATTTACTACTCTTTGTTTTTTTTTTTACTTATTTTGGATGAGAATACTCAACCCTCAGTTGACCACTTATATTAAGAGTGACTGAGGATGAGTAGACAACTTACTTATTTCTTTGACACATTACTTATTGGTCCTGTAGACTATATAGTGTTTTACTCTACAAGTAATATATATCAGTTGACTACTTATATTAAGAGTGACTGAGAACTAAACAGTGTTTTACTCTATAGTAGCAGCACATTCTCTGGCTATAAAAGGTTGCATCTCTGACAAGTTGCACTTAGCACTGCTCAAAATGCTAGGAACCTTGCTGCAATCTATTTTAAACTCACATCTTCTGTAACACTGTTGGCATCCTCCACATCTTTATTAAGATCTTTGCTCACCATGCCTACCACATCAACTGACTCACTCATGCAAAAGCACTCTTCCAGTTTGGTCCTAACTAGCCTGCCACTTAACAAAACTTAGTAGTAGCACTGCAGGCTACTAAGCTCCTAGTCCTTATCAATTACCAATTGCTAGACCCCATCATTCTTGCTATTTACACATCTTATATTGCTATCAGCCTTTTTCTATGCCAGTGCCTTAGCAACAATCATTGGCAATGCTGCTACAATTGCTTCAGATTTATTACTCCTAGTGCTAAGAGTCCTGTTATAGCTGACCCTAGCTAGAGCTCTACAGCCTCTTCTGAGCTTTCCAAGCATCATGCAAGTACTATATTGGAGTCTGCAACCTCATAGTAGAGGTTGATACTAGGTATATTAAAGGTATGCTGCAGAATTCTGACATACAGCCATTTGCAAGCATAAATCAATGGGTTGTTGCTATCTTTATATTTCAATTTGAGCTTGTTTATATTAAAGGTATTTTTTATGTTTTGATGGTCTCTCTAAATAAACTCCTCAGCCAAGCAGTTCTGTGCCTGACCCTGCCAATGACAAAGACTTTGCCAATCTGGATTGACTGACTGCATGAATTCATGCATATTATTCAGCTCTCCATCTGCCTTTTTTGTGCTAACTAGCCTTCTGCCAACTTGTTTATCATTCCTTACTATTCAAAGCCTTTGCCTGCTTCTGCAAGTCTTGCTGCCTATGGGCAAGACAAGTTGCCTTGTATCTGTAGTGTTGAAGAACCTCAGCCACTTAAGGAGGGCTCCTGCAACCTCTCTAATGCTGTCAAGGGACTACTCTTCAAGTTCATTCATTCTAGTACAATATGCTCAGTTTCTTGTTTTTTTTTTTCAACCTTTTCTATGCTTGCTTCCTGTGCTTACATAATATAATGTCAGGTTTTGTGCATGAACAGAGTTATATCCCATGATTTTTCCAATATTCTTCAGAGGCACAGTCCATTTCTTTTCACTTTCATTTCTCTTGTTCAAATGCTTTTCAGCAGCTTGGAGCCATGTCCAGGCCCATTTTTCTGGTGATTACATAATATAATGTCAGATTTTGCACATGCACAAAGTCTGACATCATCTTTTCCATAGTACATCTTCTCATGGTTCATTCTTAGTAAATTTGCCAATCTGGTAGTAAAAGTCCTTAAATTTTTTGGATTTCTCTCTGCTAGGTGTGTAGTCATTACTATATTACTGATTAATATTCTAATATACTTTGGATTTCCCTCTGTCAGTTGTGTGATTTAGCCACAACCTTCAGAGGTTGCCCTTATAGCAGAACAAGTCTCCTGCTTTTTTTTTAAAAAATCAATATTATTGTACCAAGTGCATATGGTGCTATGTTACATGGTACAATGAAAACTATATAAGCTACAAGGACTGAGGAATACTACACTCTCCTGCATATGCAAAGAATAAGCAAATCAGCTTTCCTTCACTATTTTAGACTTTGTCCCTCTATTAGAGTCTGACTACTTAGTGTTTGAAGTAAGAAATAGGCAGCTATAAGACTCAGCCATATAGCAGCTGGCATATGGCCAAGCAACACAGTGGCAAGCCCTACCCAGAAGGGAAAGAAGTAGTTGAAGAGAGCCACAAGACTTTGAGATATGCATGTGGAAATCCTAGGACTGGGCCATTGAAAATATTATAAATAGTCTTGTAATCACACCATATATAGTTTGAGATGCACAAAGGCAATACAGATGCACTGCTTAGAAGCAAATTTACACTGAGCCTTGTACAGATGATGAGGCCTGGAAGGCTCAGATATATCATCTACATTCAATTGCATTTTACAAATACAAATTCAAGTTTATGGTATCATCATGTTCTAGGCATGGTATATCCAACAACTCAGCAGCTAATCTTCTACTGCTTATTATTTCTGCCAATAAAACAAAGCTTTCAAGTTTTGGCACTGCAAAGGCATATCCAATTGTTGGGCAACATGCTTTCCTTCTTTACTATATTTGTAATACCAATAGAAGAGGTGGAGGTCATGTAGTTGGCTGGTTACCAATTGTTTGTTTATTATTATTACATTTCTATTGCTAGAAGCATAAATATTGAAGGAACAATTGATTTGCCTCTATTCAAGTCCATGAAAATATAGCAGAGACAGGCAAATGAGGCTTTGTCAACTTTAAGAATGCTGTTTGGCATGAGGGCTTTTGAGTTTTCCTGGAGAAGATTGCAAAATTAGCTCAAACTGGTGAATGGAAAACAAGCAAAGTCAATAAAATTTTGAGATGGCTCTCACCAATAATCCTCATATTATTTGCTGATTACAAGAAAATATAAGTGCTCTATTTGTAATTTTTTAATGTTCAAGAAATTTCCAGGTCTGTCATGTTCCTGATTCATAGCCTCAAAAGGCAAATATCTATATCCATTTGCCTGGTGCTACAAGAACAAATGTGGGATTTATCTGTAGAATTTCTTAGTATAAGGACTGAGAAGTATTTTATAGAGTCCATAGTGCTACAAACCACTGGGGCTATTGAGGAGGCTCTAAAGAAACAGAGCCTCTGCCCAGTCAAAGTATGTACCTCTTTGTTTCATGATTAATACACCAAGCATTTCTTAATTTATAAAATGTTATGTGGTCCATCAAACATAGTAACATGCCCTATCCTATGATGTCCTGCATTTTGATGACAATGGCTTATGGAAAGATTACTTCTTCAAGGTTTCCAAGTCTCTTATCACCTCTTGAAGAGACATAGCTCATGTTGATGCTTGGTATTTTCTTTCACATTAAAATAGGCTTCAAAGTTGATCCACTCACAATCACCTGTTAGTTTTAACTATATGCCATAATGGCAAGAGCTCCATCATTTTGAATCAGTAATGAATATTACTTTCAATGACAGATCAAAGAATTATAATATTTCTAAGGTACTCTGATTTCTCAAATACTGTTGATATACTCACAAAATATTCAGTTTTTTGATAGATATTCTTATTTGCTGCACAGAATATATTATCTATCTATCTAGACTCGGATAGATATCTTCTTCTTAGCTGCTTTTGCTCATATCTTAATGTCTGGATGTATGCTGGTCTTAATCTTCACACAAAATACACAATTTTGGATGGAAAGAAGGAATTAGAATATGTATTTATACCTTTGATAATGGTAAGTCTTTCAGTTAAATATCAGAGCATTGCAAGTGAATATTTCAAGGACAAAAATATTGAGCAAACTTGTAGCACAAGTAAACTTGACATTGATGGACTCAAAGATAATATTGACAATGATAGAACTGGAACAACTGATGAGTTGAAAACAAAGTCATGAAACTTCATGAAACTTCATCTATGGAAGCATCTATTCAGTGACATTGTCCACAAAGGAGCTTCCCATAACTATAGCACCAAGCCAAATGAGAAGATGCATGGGCCTATCAAGCAATCTTATCTTTGTTGTTTGAACTCCAAAGACTTTGCAAAACAGGTATGCCAGGACTTTTTCTTCTTCATTGTCTTTATTAGATTGATTTTGCTAGATACTGGATGCAAATCAATATCTTTCAGTATCTGGTTTGATTCAATCTAATATTGATCTTCTTGATGACTATGAAGAGTCATTAGTACCTGATCCTGAAGATGCAACTATTACATTAGCCAGTATAACAATTGCTAGCTTTGATACTAGCATTTATGACTAGTATTAGAAGCTAGGATCTTAAGAGCACTATTACTGTTACAGGTTTCAGAGGAGCACAAGAGTGACAAAGCCTTTGATCATTTTTAAATCAAGTTGAGCAAGTGTATGACAAAGTTTCTTCTTGCATATGACATCCCTCTTTCAGATGGAAAGGCTGTGAGTTGCAAAGATGACAGTAAGGTCTGTCAACAAATTCCACTATAACTGTATTATCACACTTATTGTCAATAATAGATAATACTACATTGCTACCTCAAAGTCTAGTATATGTGTATGTCAGACTGGGACTCAAGTCAGACTACTTGTGGTATAATTCTATATTTCATGGCCACTCATATTACAACTGTATTCTTATAAATACTCAAGACAAGCCTTATATCGCATGCCTTGATTACATTTTTTCATGCACTGTTTGCAATCAACCTTATTTCTTAGCTTTAGTTCAACAATTTTCTTCTGTATTCCAGGATCAAGGTCAGTTGCAATAGAAGGATCTTGATCTAGTCTTGCTTTGCTTTTGAGAGAACAAGTAGAAGAATAGTGAATTTATTTCCATTCATGCTATTATTTGTAGCATGGTCATGATTCCAGATAGGATTGACATGCTTTACAATAGCTCACTATTAAACCATGATTACTTTTTATTTGACCTTTAGATGCAAATATATTCTTATGCTCATGCAAAAACTCACTAATGATAATGATTTATCATTCAGACATTGGAATGAGGCTGCATTTACAGATTCATTTGTTATTTTTCCTTCACAACCATCCAATCAACACAAGTATCATATTCTTTGCATTCAGTCAAAGCTATTGATTTCAAAGTGTCTTTTCTATCCATTGATTAGGTGGAAAAAGAGTACAAGAAGCTTTAACTTGTGTGCAGCTTGCATTCCTTCACTCTAGTTATTGCAGTGGGTAGACTCAGTAATACTTGTTTGAAACAACTTGCCAATCATATGAATGACTATCTGAAAGTGCTAAATCAAACAGGTTTCAATACATTCTATGGCAAGCCATTTACCTACTGCTGTAAAATCATAATAGGGCTGAAACTCCTGCCTACTTTCTACAAAGATGAAGATATTTCTCCATAAATATTACAAAATTATATGTATGCAAATTGTGCAAAGAAATCAGAAGGTGCTAATTCAGACTTGGTAGAGCATGTATTTAGTATATATTACAATGGTATCTATCACAATAACTCAAATGCTCTTCAAAAAATAGTGTAGTATGTAGTCCTGTATTGTGTGCTCTATCACTCTAATGAACCCTCTCTTTACTCTGAACCTCCACCACTTGCAGTCTTGTATCTATTATTTTGATTTCCAACTAAGCTGCTTGTCATTTCTGCAATGAGCTGACTGCCTCCATTAAATGCTTCTATGTCCTTAAGGTATATACTGGGTCTCTAGGATATTTTCCTGCATTGACAAAGGCATAGAAAGACGTGAGAAATTGCATTGGGACAAAAGTGTGGATTGTGCATCCACCAGTTGAGAGGTGGATAGCAACATGCAAGCTTCCAAATGAAGCCAGAGTAGACAATGGAGAAGCAATTAAAGTGCACACCACAATAATGAAATGATGCCAGGATAAGCATCTTTGTTTGAAGCGCTCATGGGCAAGTTGATTCTGGCACTTGAGCTCAAGATCTAAAAAGAAGTAGAGAAAAAGTATTGCACTATAATAAATAGGGTTAGATCTGGAATTTGATAAATACAAATATTAATAAAGCATTACTTGAAAAGAATTTAAAGATTCAATGTCAAGAAGCCACAAAATCAGATAGTGATGTTTGTGCAATTCAGACATCTTGAGCATTACAGTTGGTTCAAAAATAATTCCAATTATGTCATGACAAATTTTCCAATTCAGAACTTACAACCAATATCATCAATTTCAACCACATTCTACAGAGTTAGAAACAAAGCAGAGTGAAGATGTATGCCTAACTGATGGAATTACCTCTAGGTCTAGGGTGCAGCATATATATCTATTTTGAGTTCTTAGAATCCTTCAAATTGAAATAATAGTCATTGTTGCATTGACTTTAAATTCTGTCATCTGAATCATGATATAGACTTGACTATTCATTTCAACACTGAAGATTTAGTCCAATAGGCATTCAATATAGAGCAGTGAGCATTGGTCATACTATTTAAATGGACTTTGACTAATATTCTCCAGAACCAGACTTTCCAAATATTATTCAATTCAATTCAACCATTGCTTGACTCAGATTGTGCATTCTAGAACTCTAGTCAACAAAAACATTAATATATTATTATGCACCATCCCATTGATTAAATTGCAATTCAAATCAGCATGTCATTCACATTCAGCATAATATATTAATTCTGAATCTTTTACATTCTTTTTTTGGCAACTTTCTCAAGCTTGAATTGTTCATTGAGTCTGGTGACATTACAACTATATCTGCTCAGTCTATAAATCTAACAGTTGACAATGCCCTTGGCCTCATTATTCTTGTGCAATCATGTGCAGTTGGCCTCAAAAAAACCAACAGCTGCTTTTTCTCTCTTGATCACTTACTCTGATTCTGAGCCTGAAGAAGCTAATACCAGCATAGAAAGTTTTGAGCCCTGCTCTAGCATAGTACTCTCAAGATCTCAACAGCTCTAATCCTTACAATCTCCTCAAAGACAACTCACTTTCATTCAATAAAGACACAGCTTTATTTAATCTGGTATCTGAGTCATTTCAAGATGCAAAGCTAGGACTATGAGGACAAGGTTTAGGGCATGGCTATAGTAGACCTGCTGGCAGGGGTAATTTAAAGGGAAAACCCAATAACACTACCTCAAAGGAGAATAAAAACACTAAAAAAGCTCTTGCAAGACATTTTGCTCATTTTCCTGCTTGCTCTTGTTAGAAGTAACTTCATCACTGCTTTAGATTGAAAATCATCACCACAGTACAAATATCTCAGTAAAACCTCTTGTTTTGTCATCTTGCTATGCTTTTTTGAACAGTTATCTTAGTACAACTGCTTGATCTCTTATCTTGATATAAGATCTTATTTTGTTATTGCTCCAAAATATACAATTCTGTTTACTTATGATTTGTATATCCTGTATATTTACTTGTAAATAATGTATATTATGTGCTTGTTAATACAGTACTACAGTCACTCATTGCAAAATAGCATGGTGTTCCTGTAAAAGGTGATATAGTATGTGCTAGCAGAACTATCTGATATATAAACCTGCTTTACCTAGATATATAAAAGGATAATAGTCTATTGGTATTACAGTTAGTCTTTTTCATTTATAATAATAGGTAGGTCAGTAATTTAAATCCCAGTTATATCAACTAATTGTCAAAACAGATTTATTTATTATCACTAAAAATTCAGCAATTACTAGTAACAAGCTACAATCCATGCCTTCAGCATAGGCCTTGTATTTTGTTGGAGGCTTTGCCTTCAGACCCCCCCAATGCAAGGCTCCATTCAGCTTAAACCTACTTTGTTTGGTTAAGGCCTTACATATTTGAGAGCAAGGCTCTATCTAGCCTAAATACTACTTTGTTTGGTTAAAGCCTTGTGTATTTGAAGGCAAGGCTCCATCTAGCCTAAACCTCACTTTTTTTGATTAAAGCCTCACATATCCAAAGCAAGGCTCCATCTAGCCTAAACCTCACTTTGTTCAGTTAAAGCCTTACATATCCAAGGGCAAGGCTCTATTTAGCCTAAACCTCACTTTGTTCAGTTAAGGCCTTGCATATCTAAGAGCAAGGCTTGATTCTATCCTCAACCTCAATTTTCACATTTTGTATGAAGATTGCATTTATCTTTATTGATTAGAAAAGCTCAACAAAAAAGTAGATACATTAAGCATTAAAAACTATCACTTCAAAACTATAGAATAAATTAAACAAAGAAGGTAGATCTATAGCAGCTGAGTAGAATATAAAAATGTGCTGCTGTTAGGCCTTGGACAATGGCCATACTCAGGTTCCAAATTGAAATTGAAAAGTATCTCATTTGGAGCCTTGCCTCACTTCTACTTCCCCCTTGCTTTCCAATGCAAGGCTTGATCCAGCCTTAAATGCTATGATGCAAAAGCTAAATAATTTAGGCTCTTATCTAAAAAGGTCTACAGAATATATATAGAAACTGCATAGAATGCAAAAATGTCCTGCTGTTAGATTTTGAGTAAAGGCCAACTTGAATTCCAAACTTAGATTGAAAAGTAGCTTAGTCCTATAATGTAATGATTATTTTACAGTGATTTAATTAGGCTTTGAGAAAAGGCCATACTTAGGTTCCAAACTGAGATTAAAATGCAGCTCAGCCCTATAATGCAATGGTTAAAGTCTCTAAAGATATATAACATGACAAAATAAACAAAAACTACAAAAAACTGATTGAAAATGGGTAAATTGTAGAAAACTGCTTGAAGAAAAGCCATTCTCAGATTCTAAACTCAGCTTGAAACTTCAAACCCAGCCCCATAGAATGTAACAACCTGTGGAAACTACTTTAAACTCAGCTTGTTATATAAAAAGCTGACCAATAGGAAAAGTTCTCAGGGGTTGTTGCATTCTATATACGAGATGTGCTACATGTCTTCAGCATGCAGCTAGCATCACATTGGAGGCTTTGCTCCCAAACCCCCCCATATACAGCCTTCACTCCAACCTTACTTTGTTTGGTTAGGGCTCCAAATATGGGCTTAATCCCAGCCTCAACCTCACTTTATTCGGTCAAGGCCTTGCATTTTCATATTTAGTCTTTAATCCTAGCCTCAACTTTACTTCATTTGGTCAAGGCCTTGTATTTCCATACTCAGTCTTTAATTCCAGCCTCAACCTCACTTTGTTTGGTTAAGGCCTTGACCATATTTAATGTTTAATTTCAGCCTCAGTTAAGGCCCTGCATCTCTGTATTCAATGTTTAATCCCAGCCTCAACCTTACTTTGTTTGGTTAAAGCCTTTTTTGTTCAGTCAATTTACATCTTAATTAGCCTGACCTCAAGTTAATCTGACTACAATATTTGCTACTCTAATATACACAATTTACAATGTTAAAAATAACAACTATGTAAGTAATTCTATTTACAGCTGTGCCCCCAACCCCTCCATATGCAGCCTCTACCCTAATCTCACTTTGTTCAGTTAGGGCTCCAAGTATGTATAAATAACTTAGCCTCCACTTCAACCTCACTTCATTTGGTTAGGGCTTCAAGTATGTGTAAGTGAGTAACCTCTACCCCAACCTTACTTTGTTTGGTTAGGGCTCTAGATATGGGCTTAATCTCAGCCTCAACCTCACTTTTTGGTCAAGGCCTTGCATTTCCATATTCAATCTTTAATCCTAGCCTCAACCTCACTTTGTTTGGTCAAGGCCTTTTTTGTTCAGTCAATTTACATCTTAATTAGCCTGACCTCAAGTTAATCTGACTACAATATTTGCTACTCTAATATACACAATTTACAATGTTAAAAATAACAACTTTGAAAGTAACTAAAATCAACATCAGTCAGTCAGTAAAGGTTCAAAATCACTTACAGGATAAGATATCTATCAATAT